>NDXB01013994.1:0-35277 GCA_002631895.1 Agapornis roseicollis
TCAAGGCCAGGTTGGATGAAGCCTTGGGTGGCATGGTTTAGTGTGAGGCGTCCCTGCTTATGGGAGGGGGTTTGGAACTAGATGATCTTAAGGTCTTTTCCAGCCCTAACTTATGATTTTATGATTCTATCTATCTATCTACACACACACACATATATATATAGGGCTGGGGTGGGACCCTACATTGTTCTTGAGCAGGTTCTTTGTTCAAGGAGATCCTATACATCTTCTGGCACCTCATCACCAGGGTTCTACTGACAAATATTTCTAATGCCAGGGTTTCCCAGGAACTGTGTTGCTTCTGGTCACCACAGCACAGGGGTATGGACAGGACCAGGTGAGCTGGAAGAGCTTCTTCCTTCAGACCAGCCAGTTAAGTGGGAAAGTCATGCAGGCTTTTTAGCATAGACACACCATGTTTGAAGCCCAATAGAGCTGGAATTGGTTAGTCCAACTTCAGGTCAATTTAGGGGAGGGAAATACCAGAAAGAGAGGAAGAGACACATTTAACTACTGCAGTGAGCTAGGAAAAATGCTTGTTAACTTGTTTTCCCTTGGAAGGCTTGCTGGAGGATTTTTTGCTGATGCTAGCTGGCACTGGTAGGTGTTCTATTTAATAGGAAGTACTAGAGAGTTCTGGGGAAGCTAAGCAATGCTAAAGGAGAGAAAAACCCTTTTAATATTACTTGGAAAGTCTATGTGGCAAATGCCTTTTATTTCATGTAGGGTGCACTGTGAATCAGATATTAATATTTACTTTTTACTTTACCATTTGTAATTTATTTCTTTAAACAAATATTTCTTTATATTCCTATAGAAGCTGCTCAGTCACTATTGAGATTTGATCAGGAAGTGAAGGAAAAAGCTGTATGCTTGTAAAATAATCCTGGTTGTGGTAGGCTATATCACTTTACCAGAAATTCTTCATGCCAACCAATGCCATGTAGTAGATGTGTTCATTTTTTTCATTAAACATTATCTTTGTGTAATATGAATAAGGCCCTATGTTCTACTATTTATAGTAACATATGTAGGCAGTCCATATGAAAACACTTAGCTGACGTTCTTTACTCTTGCCATATGGCAAAACATTTTCTTCAGTATTAAAAACGGAGAGTGATAGAGAAATACTACTATCTGAAATCTATAGGAGGACTTCATATGGCAAGGTAGCATTTCAAACATCTCGACCCAGCTTTAGAGAACAGCCTTCTGTATCTCATGTTCACTTGGAAGGGGAGAGGAGAGGAAAGGCAAAGGAAAAGTGTGGGGGGAAAAACTTAGTTCTCTCACTTGCAAAACATGAGCTTGCCTGTGTGATTGGGTACAAATTTAAGTAAGAGAAGGAACAGTTTGTTCTTGTTGATTATTGAAGAATACCCTTGACAGTGTTTTGTTTGCTTTAGATTACAGCATGTATCCCAGGGTTAGCATGGAAGAAAATAGGAAAACGAGTGTTAAACCCCAAATTTTGTTTGTTTAGTATGCCTTTGTTGAAACCTAGAAACCTTGATTTTGAGGTGATGGGTGCTACTTTATTTTGGCTTGTGGCTCTCTAGATGCCAGAGTTTTGATCAACAAACTTGCCAGTTTGTTTCAGCTCTTCAAAATTTTCTAGAGGACTTTTTGGTCTTTTCAAGATTTGCTATCCACATGTATTTTGCAGCATGTTTTTCTAACTGGCCTTTTGCCTTCTTTTATTGGATATTTAGAGCGTCATTGCAGGATTGAAAACATTTATTTGCAGCCTTTACTGAACCATTTCTATGAGAAAACAGGCTTCCTTTTTCAAATGCATGCTTATAAATATGTTCCAGGTAGGTAACTGATGAGAAATTTAATGTTTTTTGACATTTGCATTTAATTTCTCCCATTGAAACATTTTTAATGCATTAGGTACTTCTAGACAGAAGCATGAAGGATTAGTTCTCTTGAGGTATTTTTTGGCCCCCTAATTTTTATATAGATCATACATACTATGCTTACATACAATTTGCTGTAAAGTACAGTGGCTTCCTTCAGTTCCTTGGTTGCACCTATACTCTAATTTGCCAGATATGGAAGGGAGGTGGCTGATATGCTTGTACCCTCAGGGGGACAGGAGTATTGGGTATGCAGTGATGGCACACAGGAAAGGGAATACAGCACTACAGATTGGTCAGGACAATGCAAAACTCTCCTAATCCTGCATATAGTGAATATTAATGTGACTTGGAGACCATCCATCTTACACTCTCTGTCCCCTGAAATGTTCCCATCAATGGACTGTTCACTGGAAAGCCAATGACATTTACAACACACTGTTAACTTAGAAACTTTGAATCAGGAGGAGATAACAACAGCAGATTCAGAAATACTAGAAATTTATATTTTGGGAAAATGCTCTTCCCTCATCAGCCCCTTTCCTGAACAATTTGGTTCTTTAACAACAGTTTTACTCTCATAATCTGGATAGCAACTTTTCTGCATATGATCTTAGGTCATTTGCTTAGAATGTGGTGGTGGTTTTGTTTAGGCTTTTCTTTTTTTTTTTTTCCCCTTTCAATTTTAGTCCTACAACTGTTGTTGTAGGTGTATTTTTATTGCTATGTTATCACTCTAGAGTAATTTTAGTTCCTGATTTTCAGTATTAGATGCCTCATAACCACATGTATTTATTTTCATAGCCTTTGCACATGATTCCAAGTTGTAATTAGTGCCTCAGTGTTAAAGTGTACCAACATGTCTATAAAACACAGCATATGGATATTTTGATGAAGGGAAATTGAAAGATGGTGCTTTTATAAACCTGAAAGCTGCAGAGCAGATGTGGAAGGAATTACTGCAAAGAATCTCAACTGGCATATAAAACAGAAGCTGAACTTTAAAAGAAAGAACACATTACTAAGGTTTTGTTATATTCAAGGTTACACAAAATTTTGTTGCTGAGGATTAGCTGTGGAACTATGTGCACTGATGTGACAATTAATGGAATGAGGCACATTTTTTTTTTCTTTAAATATTTTGTACTAGAACTCTAGACGTTGATTGTAAAATACATAGTTTTAGAAATGACAGTAAATTTAATGATGTTGCTTTTGGGGGGAGAAGGCTGTAATAGATATTGCAAAGTTCATGTCCTTTTTTTAATTTCATGAGCAAAGAGCAGAATAGTGACTACCCTTTCTGCAGTCTGATTGTCTGGCTTCTTTCATGGAAAGTCCTGGTCATATACTCATTTCTGAATAACTGTTCAGATTAACCACAAGTATTCCCATACTCTCACATTTTCAACACCTAATCAGCCAGTCTGACCTTGTTGAAAACAGTAGATTATTATTTACTTACCTTTTACAGATTTCAGTAAAGCACTGACGTACCTACCCCATGAAACATGGGAACTATAACAGTGCTAAAAGATTTTTCTCACTTCATTTTCTTTTTCAATTGATTTGTTAGTGTAATGCTACATTAGAATCGCACTGAATTACTATCCAGTATGATAAGCTTTCAGAATAATTTGGGAAGATAATAGACTTACTTTCTTTTCATGAACCTACTGTTTAAAACAGTACACTTATTATTTTTCATTCTACTGTTAGCACTTCTAAAAAGAAAAGAGGCTGTGGCAGAACCACATGCATCTTTTATGTCCCGAAGTATCAAAGAAATTATGTTGAATTTATGTATTAATCGAATGCTGCTGGTAGTGTGACTATATGTTGCTATGACAAACAATATGTACACAAGCACAGTGACAGCAAAAGCCAATATGTTAATAGGCTGTAAATTCCTGTAAGCAGAAATTTAACCTAAAAAGTTGCTTGCTTTCAAATGTGAATTTACAGCATGTAGTCTTTTATTGTTGCTGGGAAAGATGGATCCTTCAACTTATTAACTGACAGATGAGCTTTTTTTCTTTTTTATAGTATCAAATGTCAAAACAGTGAGCAAAGCCAGACCTTTTGTTCCATGTCCAGAATTTACGTGTGCTAGGAAATGTGAATCAAAGCTGACAAAAAAAAAAGTAATTGGTTACACATTGGAATATCTGAATAGTCCAACTGTATGTTTTCTTTACAAAATTGATTCAGTTTTATTTTTGCCAGATTCAATAAACTAACAGTTTAAATACATGTTGGAATCTACTTCAACTCAATAGCTTTAAATGAGAAAAACACCACTGAAGAATTAAATTTGAAAAAGACATATGAGAGGCTAGGCTCTTCTACACACTGTGTTTTATAACCAAAACCATCTTGGTTTCCTGAATTGACTGAATTATGCTTTCTATTTGGAAGCCATCCATCAACAGTTGAAATGAGGGACCCCAAAATGCAAGAGTGATAAGGATGAAATTGCCTCTGTGTATGTGACACAGGAATAGACTTAAAGCCTAAGTTAACGCCTCATAAGGCATAGTTCATAAATTGCCCAATGAAAACTGGAGATTAATCTAGCCATATGAATGGCACTCTCAATTCTCCTTTAAATTCAATCACCTACTACTCACCTTGGCAATGTACTTTCTCAGCCCTGTGTAAGCACTCTTTTGTTAACAATTACACAGTTCTCTGTGTATTGCCTCTTTTTCTAAGATATTAGTTCCCCAAAACAATTATTGAAGTTTCCATGCTGATTTTTTGATGCCTTTATTCCTTAACACATCCATTTCCCAAAAAGTGAATCTTTCAGGCTCCTTTAGGAATCCTTCAAGCATATACCTAGAGAAGCAGCAGTAAAGAAAATGGCTGTGGACATTAAACTTTGTGTATATGTGCAATAAATAGTACATAAAATGGCAGTGTACTTGGCTGTAGTAAGAATACATGTTTTGTATAGCATAAAAGACAAATTCTACAAATAACAAGTAGCAGAATTAAGTCCTAAAAGAAGAGCAGCCTATTGGAAAAAGGCAACAAAATTGTTGGCAACTTTATGCATTTCCCTCCCCATATCCTCTACATTTTTAGTAATTAAATCTCTTGATGTGCATGGGTATTATATACCTGTGCCAAACTTCACTGGAAAACACTACGAGATTTTGAGTTAAACTTTTTACATAGAGGGTACTTTGAATCATCCAACATGAAATGAAGTATCTTAACATTAAGAAGAGAAAAAAAAACTAATGCACTTTGTAGCTACATGCTTTTTAATATTATTGCCCTCTGTGTTGGCACTCAAATTTTTTGGCTATGAGAAGAAAAATAAATGTTTGAAATGTCTTATGGCTTTAACCGTTCTGGTTGGTTACTTAAACAAATTCCTGTGTTGGTTCTAGAATCTGGTCAAATGTGTACTGTGGCAGATTGCCAGTAAAGGAACTGAATGTTAAATTGACCCTGTAAGACTGGTTGTTATTTAGACATGGGCATTAGGGACAATACAGGTTTTATCTTTTATTTACATGAATAACTCATTGTCCTGGCTGCTTGTTTGATGGGATGACAGGTTATGGGCAAGTCAGGTAATCTTTTGGTCTGCAGGTGAAGTGAATCCCTGATTACAATAATAATTTGGTATTCACAGAATCACAGGTTAGAGTTAGAAAGTACCTTAAGATTCAACCCTCATGCCATGGGCAGAGATGTCTCAGCCTAGACTCTCTCCAGCCTGGCCTTGAACACTGACAGGGATGGAGCATTCACCAGTTCTTTGGGTGACCTGTTCCAATGCCTCACCACCCTTACAGTAAAGAATTTCTTCCTTATATCTAACCTGAACTTCCCCTGTTTAAGTTTTAACCCATTACCCCTTGTCCTATCACTACAGTCCCTAATGAAGAGTCCGTCTCCAGCACCCTTGTAGGTCCCCTTCAGATACTGGAAGGCTGCTATGAGGTCTCCACGCAGCCTTCTCTTCCCCAGTCTGAACAGCCCCAACTTTCTTGGCCTGCCTTCATACGGGAGGTGTTCCAGCCCCCTGATCATCCTCATGGGCCTCCTCTGGATTTGTTCCAGCAGCTTCATGTCCTTCTTATGTTGAGGATACTAGAACTGTACACAGTAATCCAAGTGAGGTCTCATGAGAGCAGAGTAGAGGGGTATTCAAACTGAAGGTAATAGAAAAGCCACCTTTGGGTGAGGCTTCCTTGAAAATGTTGATCAAGAGAAGCAAGTCTAGAACTAAAATACTGTTCAACAGGATTGATCAGGTGAACATGAACAGCTAATGTCATTATACAAAGATAGATACATCTAATGAGCTTAGATAAATCAGACTTTATTGTTTAGATGCTGAGGACAATACTCTATCCTGGTTGGGCCATGTGATTTAATTCAAGAAACAACAGATTTTATTGTTATAAATGTATTAAAGACTTCACTGTGTATTTGAGGAGCTTTAAATCTCAGACTATAGGGGGAAAATAATAAAGCAGGCTTCTCAATATATTTTCATTACGGCTGTATGATTTGATCTGGAATGTCAGTGCTTATTGCTTGCCACTTTAATATCACTAATATATATGTACCATTCATGACCCTCAATTTTCATAAATTCATCCATTAATAGATACATATTTTTCATCTTCTGGGTGTTTCAGGGACAACTAACAGACAATTATGGTATGGTATACAATTTTATTCAATTTATTATCTTTATTCAATTATTAGTACTAATACTTTGAGTCTTATTGTCCCTGAACTGTAATAATAGCTAACCTCGAATTATTCCTCCAATGGTTTGAAGACCTGTATTCTAATATAGTTTCTAACTTTTAAAAAACTGCCATGAAATTGGCTGAATGGTCACACTTGAATTCTTGTTGTCAATTGCTTGATGTCTAAGTGGAGATCAGTGATGAGTGGTGTTCCTTAGGGGCCAGTATTTGGACCAGCACTGGTCAACATCTTTGTCAGCGACATGGTCAGTGGGATGAAGTGCACCCTCAGCAACTTGGCTGGTGACACCAAGCTGTGTTATGTGATCAACATGCTGGAGGGAAGGGATGCCACCCAGAGGGATCTTTGCCTCTTGAGAGCTGGGTCTGCACAAAGCTCATGAAGTTCAACAAGGCCAGATGCAAGGTCTTGCACTTGGGTTGGAGCAATCCCAAGCACAAACGCAGGCTGGGGGAGACTGGATTGAGAGCAACCCTGAGGAGAAGGACTTGGGGGTGTTGGTCAATGAGAAGCTCAAAATGACCCAGCAGTGTGTGCTCGCAGCCCAGAAAGCCAGTGTATGCTGGACTGCATTAAAAAGGAGCATGACCAGCAGGTTGCAGGAGATGGTTCTGCCCCTCTGCTGTCATGAGGACCCCCCTGCAGTACTGTGTTCAGCTCTGGGGACCACAACATAAGGAGTGGACCTGTTGGAATGAGTCCAGAGGTGGCCACGGAAATGAGGCTGGAGCACATCTTCTATGGAGACAGGCTGAGAGAGGTAAGGTTCTTCAGCCTGGGGAAGAAAACGCTCCAGAGGGACCTTATAGCAGCCTCTGGGAAATCTGGAGAGGGACTTTTTACAAGGGAAGACATTCTTTACTGTAAGGGTGGTGAGACACTGGAGCAGGTTGCCCAGAGAAGTTGTGGCAGTGTTCAGGACCAGGTTGACAGGACTTGGAGCAACCTGGTCTAGTGGAAGGTGTTCCTGCCTGTGGCCAGGGGTTGGAACTGGATGAGCTTTTAGGTCCCTTCCAACCCAAACCATTCTATGATTCTATGAAATGGAATACAGTTGAGGCATTAAAGGCTTCCTTTAATCTGATCTGTATGAGAAGTTACCCTACTGAAATATGAAATCTGACAGACTAAAACTTGTATAGCCAAAAAAAGATAAAGCAATGAATTCATATTTATAATTGATTACCCTTATCATAAACATTTTACCTTATATTTGAAAGTAATAAGGGCTTGAGTTTACTCAAAAAAAAACAACAAAAAAAAACCAACCCAAAAAAAAAACCAAACCAAAACCAAAAACCAATCAAACATTTTAATTTATTTTGTCTAGTTTAATTTTTTTCTTCCTAATTGAAATATCAGAAAGTCTTTGGGCATGTTCCTAAGGCTGTCAGAATTGCCTCCGTGACTGCTAGTGTTTATAATAGTCAGATGGGCAAACCAGACTTTGCATTATGTGAAGTATAAAGTAACATTAGATCAGTAAAATAATTACAAAGTCCCTGGAATATTCATAGACTAGCAGGTTTGATAAGAAACCTCCAGTCTAGAGTTAATAATTTACAAACAGTTTCTGAAATTCAAGTAGTTTGTCTTCTGTATGTTTATTATTTTGAATGAGTATAGAAATTGTACAGAAATTTGTATAGAAATTTTGATTATCTAACAATAGTAGGCTAAAAATCAGGCTTTTAATAAATTAATACTTGTCATAACTAAAGCTTTCTTTCGGTACTCTTCTCATAAGGAAGAATAACCTTATGATTGAAATAGATTTGTGCTTTACAGAGTGAGCTGAGCTGCCCTGACAGAGCAGTTGCTACCCTGATCCATGGGCTGTACTTTTGTAGAATGATAATTGGTCTAATGGAAGGGAGGAATTGCAGATAAGGCCTATGTGTTCCTTCACAAGAAAAATTGCCATCCATTAGGAAATAAATAAAACTTTTGCTGTACTGAAACCAGAGTGCAATTAAGAAAACACTCGTAGTCCTTATTTTCAAGTGTTTCCAATTTTCTTCCAAAATTTCTGTTTGCATATACACAAGCATGCATGCTTTTCTTTAGTCCTAGCTGAAGGGTGAATTTTGGAACAAAGCCCAAGGAAAAGCCTTTTGGCAATTTTTTTAAATTAAAAGCATATTTTCAGTGTTTTATGTAATTTGTTAAGTAACTTGTTCGAAAATACTGTTACAGAATACACTGTTGAAGACAAAATATTCCTTTACACATTATACTGCAGGGTTTAAGCAACTGATGTATGGGTTCAGGCTGAGTGCAGAAAGAAGAACAGGTATTCCTCCTGATGTTGGGAAAATTGCCTAAATAAACTCACATTGCTTTAGTTTCCCCATCCGTATAATGTGAATAATACTTACCATCTTGCAGGAATGTGTGGAATTTAATATTTATGCATCACTTTGAAGTTCATTTCTAAGTCAATTTTGTAACCCAAACTCCAAAACACACAGTAAATAGAAGACTGTTGGTTTGTCAGAGCTGAAAGACACATCAGGATTTTCTGAAAGTCCTATTATTTTTCTCTACCTGTAAATACTATATGTAGAATCCTAGAAAGTAGAATTCTGGGGAGTTACTTCTGTAGCTTTCGTGTGCACAGCCAGGAAGAGAGGTCCAAAACTGATGAATCTCCCTATAACAGAAGCAAACAGATTACCCATGTAGGTATTCTAACAGGCAGATTTCCAATGTGTCAGCAAGGAGATGAGGTTCTTCCCAAGTAAACCATGCCACCCAAGGCTTCATCCAACCTGGCCTTGAACACTGCCAGGGATGGAGCACTCACAACCTCCCTGGGCAACCCATTCCAGCATCTCACCACCCTAACAGGAAAGAATTTCTTCCTTAGATCCAATCTAAACCTCTCCTGTTTAAGTTTGAACCCATTACCCCTTGTCCTGTCACTACAGTCCCTAATGAAGAGCCCATCCCCACCATCCCTATACACCCCCTTCAGATACTGGAAGGCTGCTATGAGGTCCCCATGCAGCCTTTTCTTCCCCAGGCTGAACAGTCCCAGCTTTCCCAGCCTGTCTTCGTAGGGGAGATGCTCCAGTCCCCCGATCACCTTCGTGGCCCTCCTCTGGACTTGTTCCAACAGTTCCATGTCCTTCTTTTGTTGAGGACACCAGAACTGCACACAATACACCAGGTGAGGTCTCACGAGAGCAGAGTAGAGGGATAGGATCACCTCCCTAGACCTGCTGGTCACGCTCCTTTTGATGCAGCCCAGGATACGGTTGGCTTTCTGGGCTGCAATAGTGTGAGGTGTCCCTGCTTATGGCAGGGGGGTTGGAACTAGATGATCCTAAGGTCTTTTCCAACCCTAACTATTCTATGATTCCATGTGTGCAGCATCCCAGAGGATCATGCACTTACATTGGAATGGAAAGAAGATAGCTTGTCTCCACCATGTGTAATTGGTATGCAATTTCTTCTTTCTCACAGTCTGTGTATAGCTTTTGACTTGTCTGTAAAGAAGGAAATCACATATAAAATCTTAAGTAGCAACTTCCTTTGTTAGATATACCTAGGCACATCATTCCATCGTATTTAAATTTTCCTCAGTTTGAAATGCTTTGTTGGGAATGGAATTTCTGGACTATCAATTGCATGAATACATTTTAAAAAGAGTGCAGATGCATAAGCAGTCCTGCAGCTTTGTAATCCTGGTCATGTCTTCTTTCCTATGGTATTCAGAGAAGTGAATGACATCCCAGGGGAAATGGGCATCTCATTGTTTTGTAGCAAGATCCTGTCAGCATTTTATCTGACTTTAACATTGTTACATTATTTTTTTTTTGGCATCTTCCATTATAGTAGAGTTAAAAGATCTTACCATTAATAAGTAATCTTCCTATGTGCTGGTGAAACGTGGAAATCTTCAATTTATGAGTGAGGAACTGTATCTCAAGAAGAGATTATTAACAAATTGCTTGAACATGCTATTGATTCCTGGCATGCTAAGTTAGTCCATTGGCACAGACCTGAAGCTAGACAGATGCCTTAGTGTTTTGTTGAGTCAAGGATAGGATGATTACTTCGAATTTTCCATTCTGTAAAATGGGGGGAGGAGGGGGGGGAGGAGGGGGGGGGGGTCAGTATGGGAGGCCTTTCATTGTTGGGGTTTTCCAAACTGAAAAAAAAGCATGAACACATTGTGAAGGAAAGTCTATATATGCTTTTCCACTGGAATAATGTGACAATAACTTTCCTGCACTCTTTAAAACAATTGGAAAAGCAGAGAGAAACTGGAAAAAGCTTCCATGGAAAGGTTCCTGTTAGATAATTCATTGCCACTATTGTAGTGCTGAAAAACCTGTTGCATGATTTGTCATGAAATAGTTACAATGCCTCTGACACTAAAAAAATGTAAAGTACACTGAAATATTATTAATTGAATACATTTTGGGTCAATATTCAATACATGAATATATAGAAGTACTGAAAAGTATAGAGATGGAACAGAACATGAATTGAAAATGAAAAGATTGGCTACTCAAATTTTACTTTTTGCAACATACCATATTATGGCCATTTTTGGGGGGTTGTACATGCAGTGAATGAAATCCAGGCCATGCTGGAGGCAAAGGGAATACTACTTTTTCTGTAGGACCTGGACTTTATCCAATATGTACTGTGTTTCAGTATAGAATGATCACTATTATGAGTTAAATAACTGATTTGGTTCAGACTGGCCACGTCTCACATCTCCTAAGCAATGAATTATTTTGATGTTACACTGCTAAAATATCAAAGTGCTTTACTACAGTGAATGTATTTTCTCTCACTATTCTAACAATCAGAACCTGTAAGCCACTGAATGAGTCAGAGTAGATAATAAGTGGAAAGTCAGGAACTACTAAGTAAATGAATATAGTGCATATAACACTACATCTGACCTAATTTCTTAACTCCCTCCCCACCCCCAATACAAACTTTTTGAAAAAGACATAACTGCTGATAGACTGTCTCCTGATTCCTATCTCCAGGGCATCAATATCACTGTACTTGTATTACCCCCACAAGACAATTATTGCAATGAGGTGAGTGCAGACTGTTTGCTGAGGTAACAGAGTAGAATATACAGTAATAAATCTGTCTTTCAAGTGTTTGGATTTGTTCTTCCCATAGAAAACAGTACGGAGAGTTCCTTACATTGGAAGAGAATGAAGTGAATGATCTGTAAGTTTTACAGCCCTGTACCAAGGCACAATCTCTGCATACCTTAGTTATGAGAATCGGTGCCTTCACATAAAACCGTCCTAAATAAACCCGTGTTATCTATGGCCAGCTTTCGCCTGTTTAAAGATGAGAGTGTTTCCTTTAAACTGAAAGTTTACGAGCCTTTTTCTTCTTGTACTGCGCACAGAAAAGATCGCATGCAAAGATGCACAGCCGGGTTCACCGAAACCGCATGTTCCCGTGGCTCCCAAGGCAGCAGGGGAACATTTCCCCCTCGCCTTACACAGGATACCCTCTCTGTTCCTGGAGATAGGGGTTGGCAGCGAGGTACAGGGCAGAGGTCGTGAGCCGAGCTCAGTGAGCGGCAATGGTGCTGCACAGCACTGCTGCAGCTGCTGGGGGAGCCGGCACCTCCTGCACTGCACAGCACTGCTGTCACTGCTGGGGGAGCCGGCACCTCGTGCGCTGCACCGCGGGGGGCGCGGAGTCGCGCAGCGGCGCGCGGGGGCCGCGCCGACATTCCGATCCGGTGAGGCAGCCGCGACCCGAGCGCGCACGGAGAGAGATGGTGCTGGACCGGCTCCCGCGGCGTGGGGAGGGAGGGAGCCGCTCCTGAGGGGCGTGGAGGCGCGGGGCAGGGGAGCTGGGGAGAGGCGGCAAGTCTGCGGGAGGTAGGAGGAAGATCTTCCTCGGGGAGCTCCAGCGGGCGGGCGGGTGACCAGTGGTGGGACTGACCCGGGCCGCGCTGTCTGTCTTCGGGTATGCCCTCTGCGGGCGCCGTCTGATCCCTTATGAGCAGCCACACACGCACGGAGAGGGGAAGCAGTCGGGTTTGCAGCCGAGGGACTCGGCTTGCTGGCGGCGTTACCGCCAAACTTGTAGGGCGTGGAGTGGTTCAAACACCTCCCGGCAACAGCGCAGCAGCTCCGGGCTGCTGCCGCCGCCGTCCACGCAGTGTTCGCGGCTAGGGCGGGTCTGAGGAGGAGCTGCAACGGCAGCGCGACCTGCAGAGCCTGTGCCCCATCGTCGCGGTGCCGTGGCTGGCTCGGGGCAGGACGGCGGCTGCTGCCCTCGGCGGGCTCACCGCATCCCGCCTGACTCGTGTGCGCGGGATGTTCTGAGGGAGGATTCCCTTTCTGACCGCCCCCCGTGCCCCGCGGCTGAGTCAGCCTTCGGCGCTGCCCCGCGGCACCTCCCTACTCCGGCCAGGCCCGGCGGGGCGGTGCGAGCCCTCCCGCAGCCCCCGCCCCCGGCCCGCCAGGGTAGGCGGCTCGCTCGCTCCGCCGGCCCGGGCAGCGGCGGCCGTGGAGCGCTGGCGAGGCGGTGTCAGCCCTGTCCCGCAGATCGCTCCGCCGCGAGGCCCCGCCGCTGCTGGAGTCACTCGCGGGCCCGAGGAGCAGGAGCAGAAGGAAGATGCCGGGGGGACGCTGAAAGGTGCGTCCCTTGCTCACCCCGCCGCGCTCACGGGGTCCTTCCCTGGCTCGCGAGCGAGGCAAGGCGCTTCCCTCAGGAGCCCCGGGGGTCTGAGCGCTGCGGCTGTGCCCGGGGAGGGCGGGGGCTCCGCTTTCGACCATATTCTGCGGTCCCGGGCTGCCGGTGGCAGGACCTTGGTGGCCCCCGCTGCCCGGACCCTCTCCGCCTGATCTTCGGGTTCAGGGCTCCCCCTCTTCCTCAGGGAGGGTTCAAGAAGATCCCAAATGCAAAAGCAAGTTGGGGTGGGTTCCGTTATACCAAATGCTTTAAATTGTTATAAATTCATCCCTCATTTTCCCTGTTCTCTTTTCTTCTACCCGTTGTGATTGTACAAACAGTTGCTTGGTTTGTGGGTTTTTTTTGTCTGTGGGAGAAGCCTCCGGTTGTGACCGGCCGCGGTGATGTCTGTCTTTTCCCCAACTTGGTGTAGGTCTCAGGGAGCCTCTCATGGTCTCCAAGCACTCTTTGTGGGTGCTGCAGGCCCTGGTGCCCAGGCTCGAGGGGAGAATGCATTCCTTCCACTCCGGACTTCTCTTTGACCCGCTCGGTGAAGTGCGGTTGAGTTACAAAGACTCTAATTCAGCAAACACTTAGAGAAGTAGTTTCACTGAAGTGTTCATAGGATCACGACCAAAGTGGCTGGGTATGATGCTTATCAGTTCTGCTGCACGCTCTTGGGATGCCACCAGCACAGGTGGCTGTGAACTAGGCTTCTGATAAAGGAAGTGTAAGAGCTGGGTAGAGTGATAGAGAAATGCATAAAGGGTCAGCTGTACTTCAAGGAAATGTTTTGTGTTGCATAGTAATGCTCTTGGGTGAGGAGCAGAACCGGGTTTGCTGCTGTATTTACATGACAAAAGTTCGCTGGATACTTCAATCCTGTATGTTTTATATATTTGAATGTTTGGAAGGGGATCAGAGAACCTGCCAATTATGCAAAAGCAGTTTAGCAATTAATGCAAAGCAGTGACCATTATGTAGTTTAAGAAGTCATGCGTTTCCAACTACAGATGATAGTCTTTGATCTGTGGTTTCTCATCCTGTTAAAAGTCAGTGCAAACAAAATGAAAAACACCTAAACAAATCTGGGAGCAATGAAACAAATGAAGTGAAACCAGAAACAGACGCAAGGTTTTGTGGTTTAGGAAGTGCTTCAGAGAGAAATGCCCAAGTCATAAAAGAGCATGTCCAGTCTGTGCATAAATTTGCAAAGGATTATTAAAATTTTTCTTCCTTAGTCATCTCAATAGAATTCATTCATGTTCTGCCATATTGAGGTATTTATCTAGGATACTGTAATGAGTTCATTCCTATTTTCACAAAGGGTAGGAAGTTTGTTATTAACACTTTGTGACTGCAGACCAGGCAGTGCAGTTCCTGCCCTCTCAATTCACATAGATTTAATGGGATGAATCTTATCCATTTAAAGTGTGGTGTTTAAGCCAGAGTTCCAACAGTTTAATAAGGAAAAAAAAAACAACACAGAACCAAACCAAACCTTAAGTATATCTTTAAGTTCAAGAAACATGAACACCCTCCTGCAGAATAAAAAATCTGAAACAGTATTTACTGGAAACCATAGAACAAGATCATGAAAGGGTTGATCAGGTGATTTGATGTTTGGGAGATTTACAAAAAAAAATTCTCTAGGTTATCCAAGAGAATGTTTTAAACGAGCCTGAGCACTGTTTGTAAATACCCGTAGAAGAGAGTATTTCTCGTATCAAAGGGCTGGTTTATTTAAGCGAAATGTGAATGCTAAGATCTAGTGACTAAAACCTGCACCACAATCCAGTTTAGCAGCAAGGCACATACCAAAGAGTGACAGTTGTAGCTGTTCAGGAAGGACTGTGGTAGATTTATAGTGGCTGGAAACATTTAGCTCAAGTTAGCAGCTCTTCTTTTTTGGAGAAGAGCAGCTGTAATTTAGCAGTAGTTCTTGGAACTGAAACAAAAATTAGTTAAAAGAAGACTTGAGTTATAAAGTAGACAAAAAGCAATTAATCCATTATTTCATTAGAAGTACATAATTGCATAGGGATTTTTCGTTAAACATTAAAACTAAGGGGGTTTTAGCCATCAGCTTACGCAATCTGCATACTTCCAAAAGTGGGTTTTTTTAAGATTTTAATTTAAAAGACTGGAGACTGCACTTTGGAACAGGGTTGTCATTTCGTTTTCTTTTTGTACATCACCTACCCCAGAATGGATATTGGCTTGTGACTGAGCGCTAAACTTTATAAATGACAATGATATTGTTATTAGCAATAATTCACATCTTTTTTTTTTTGTTTGTTTATTTTATATACTTCCCAAAAGTATCAGTAACATTGGAATGAATCGCACAGCTCCAGAGTGGACTGACTTACTCTCAGGCCTGTGCACAATGCAGCCATTGATGGATTCATTTGAGTAATGGCTGTCACTTGATTATGCAGACAGCAGGTTAGCGGCTGGCTGGCTGTACCTTTAGGATGCAGTCTGATTAATTTGGAAATAATACTTTTCATCATGGCTCTGTTTTAAGCTGTTAGCATGCTAATGTGAAATCCGTGTTTTTCCTTAGGTTAATTCTGTCTGCTCTTGAGCCTTCTTCATCTCATTTAGAAGAGAGTTGTTGCACATGTACTTGAGGGCCTACATGACTGAGTACATATTCTGTGCAAGCAGTCCAGCTTACTCTGCATACTGCTTTATTTGTCTTGGCAAATCTAAACGTATATCAGCTTGTGGGTGGGGTTTCCACAGTCATGGTGCTGCCAGATATTGGTCATATTTCAGTCTATGATATTTTTTTTGAGCAAAATGTCCATCTACTGAAATCAGACTTGTGTTTAAGAACTGAGGATAAAGTGGCAGCTGTTTTTCTTGGCATTTCTTTATTGGGAGCTCTCTGTTTTTTTGCTTCTGTTTTTAAGACACAGAATTTTGATCTTATTTGAAACAATGCAATTAATTTGTAAATATGCCTCTGTGGGATCAAAGTCTTGTTCTTGGTGGTTTCACATATTCTGTCATGATGACATCTCTGTGCAAGACTTAATTAAATGTCACTGATTTTAAATTAGGCCATCCACAATGCTCTTTTCTTAACTGCCCAGTCATTCATAAATTATCCAACATTTCAAACAAAAGCTAGATATGCCATCAGCTCCTGGAAGCTGGTAAACTGCAAGAGCTAGAAGGAATGAGCCCTGCTCTCCATCTTCTCCCAGAGCATGCTACATTTCTCCAATTTATTGAGTGTCAGTGATGGTGCTACAGGTAATATCAGTTCTTTCAGTGAATGATTTAAAGTAGCAGGAACAGGCATCTTGAGAAATATGTGCCATTCCCCAGGAAGCTGCCTTCTGCATTCCTTACATCCGAAACTTGTATGTACTCCAGTGTAACTTTCAAGTATGGAGACAGCTCAGGCTTGAGTCTTCTACAGGGATGTGTATTCTGTAAAATACACTTTTTTTTTACTCAAATATTTTACTGAAAATATTTTACTCAAAGTAGCCCGAGTCATATCATAATAGTTTAAAGAGCCTGTCACCCCTGAGATACTTTTAGTCTACATTGTTACCAGTATGTAATGTTGAATACTTTGTTTCGACATTTTCAATGGAGCCACCTCCTTAAAACAAACCAAACTTGTGTTTTTCAATTGTTGTAACATTTCATAAGTAATTAAAAATTAAATACTCGGGTATTTTCAGTGTTCTTTATGTTATTGTTTTGAATGTTTTACATAAGACAAAAAAGTTGAAACATTGAGTGCAAAGTCAAAGCTGTCGTTTGAAAACATGTATTTTGGGGGTAATGGTTTTATTCTGTTAGTATGCACAAGTGCTGCATAACTTGCGTCTAATAATAGTGTGTTTTCTTAAACAGATGACTCTCCAGTTGCATTGACCTTGCCTTGTGTAGTAGGACCTTGCTGTCTGCTGTTTCAGACAATGCTGTGATGTGCGATCTCTCCTCCCACAGCTTTTTTTCTCTGTCTGTGCTACAGCATACAGCAAGAATGCTACTGCACTGATCACTGGTATTTGAGGTTTTTGTTACACTGAATCTTCTTTTGAACATTTTCATAATGCATTCCTTTACTCCAAGCACAAACCTCTTGTTTGGATTAGGTTAATTTCTTTCTGTGGCAGTGCCAGTACCTTTCAGCAGTATTTGGGGAAACCAAACTAAGTTTCCCTTTGGAATTCAGCAAGATAAAACGGGGTCATGAGCAGAGTAGCTACTACTTTGTGCACTACTAACAGTTCACATTGAAGAACAACCTGTGGATTTCTTCTTGAGGAACATCCTTGCTGAGAATAAATGCTTTTTAATTCCTTTAGGGTTGCTATGATTGTTTTGGGTCACAACTATGTACCAAATTGCAAGGGAAAAAAAAAAACCCAGTGTTTTAATATGGAGGCTGAATTGCCTTCTGAAGACAGTACTTCTGTTCTAATTTTGGTTAGTATCATACCCTGACATTTTTCAAAGATGTATTTTCAACCAGTTAGTTATTATTCAGTTCAGAGAAATGCATCAAATTTTATTTATAACCAGATTGTTACATTGGTGGGCAGAGATTTGTAACAATTGGATAGTATTTTTCTAATTTTTACTAGAAAAAATTGCTTTTAGTAATTTTAAAAAATATAGGAAAATAAACTAACTTGCAGGTATTTCTTGTGAAAGCTTCAAGTTTTTGCTTACTCTGTGTGCACCTGTTTTAGTTCAGCAGGCTTATGAGAAGCGGTGAAAACAGAGGAATATCTACATGGGTAAGAATATCTATATACATTGATGAATATCCAAGGCTGCAATCCCCTGGATTTCAGACTGCAGGACTGGCTGACAAAAAGGCTGCCTTCCTGTTTGGTTCTGTAATTCACACTTAGCTCCATTGTGGTCTGCATTTCTATAACATCTTGAATGGCAAAGCTGTCAAAGAGTACCAGGCAGATAATGCTTCTTGAAGTCTATTTTTATTGTGGTACTTCTGCATTATTGTGGTGGTACTGCAGTTTTCAGATGAAAATGTGGCTCCTTCATAAGCCCTTGAAATTTTTCAGTGTAGCTGTTACTTCTGTGAGCACTCAGTTGTTTGCCTTTTTCCACCAGAGAACACAGTAGGCATACAAAAATGGCAGAATTTTGCATAATTACATTTGCTTTGTTCTTATAGCACTTTTTTTGTTTGCCTTTTCTTTTCTTAATAGTGTATTTGTGTGAGAGACAACAAAAATAGAAACAATAAAATCAAGCAGTTGGACAGCTGCTTATATTGGAAATATTTTACTCTCAGCAACCAAAATGTTGCTGTTGTTATTGATTTGAATATACATCTGCTCATATTCTGTGCTCTTAATTCAGCAAAGTATAAGCAGGGAATTCCATGTCAGTGGTGGTGTTCACTCAGTAGACATAGAAATGTAATATGAAGAAACTAATAGAAACACATGGTTTCCTATGTATCGTTAACTAAAACCTCCATGGCATTCTCATTTAGAGGCATTCCCAATACCATTAGCCTAAGTAATTTAAATATGTAGGTGCAATTATAGAGCTTTATTCTTTATATTATTTTTGTAGGACAGATTTAGAAAGTAGCTGTCACTATTTTGTCATCTGTCACTGTATGACAATTCTAATAAGTTATAACAAATTATAACCAAAATATAGCCAAATTAAATACACTGTTCCTTCAAATAGTCTTGCTATACCTGCCAATATGTAATAAGTACACTAAATTATCCAGTTCTGTGTGCTTTTGTTTTGCTTGTTTTCAAAATGATCTTTTTTTTCTTGAAAGATAAGTCTGTTTGGAGGGCAGTGTTGGAGGGTGGTAATTACTGCTCAGTACTCCCTGCCCACCAGTAATTCCTCCAGTTCAAATTTTGCTCTTGCTCTGGATGTTTTCCTGTTTCTTTTCCTTCTCTGTAGTGCCGAGTATCATGTGTATCAACTCTAACCCAGAGTTAGGTTGTAAGAGAGTGGTTGACACTTGAGGAGGAGACTATTTATTTCTTCTATATCTTTGGTGCTTTTGGTTTGACATAGCCATGGTATGGTATTAGCATATTGCCAGTTGTCACCTGATACTGTGGTATGTGGGGCTACAGATTGCCTTCCGCAAGAGAAAACGGTTGCATACATTCAGTTCCCTGCAGCATGAGTTTATGTACATGGAAGCAAGGATTATCTCTATTTTCAGGGTGTAGTTCTATCAGAGGTACTTGTCTCAGTGAGAATACTCTTGTGTTGCTGCAGACTGGACACCTGCAGAAGGTATGTATCAGCTGAAAGGGTCAAAAAAAGCTTGACTGTGTTTACACATAACAAAGTCTACTCAAATTGCTTAACGCCACTGTTCCCTTTCTTCCCAAAAGACCTGTTGGTGAGCTGGTACGTAACAGGACCGCTTACTTGTGCCTTCTGTGTTACATGAAGTCTGCAGTGTTTCTGGAAAAGGAGAGTTACTCCAATTTGTGGAGAAGGAAAGAAAGCACAGCTCTTTCTTTCCTTAGCATTAAAACCGCTCTGTCTGTGCTCCTGACTTGTACCTAACAGCAGTTATTTGCCTTCTGTATCTTTGAAAATACAGGCTCTTCTAAGTCTGCCATGTCACAGAAACCTATATACCCTTCCTATGTTTTGGATATATATTTTATGTCATATGCCCCTGTTGCAGATGAAATTATGGAATAGTTAACCTAAAGATGTTATTGTGCAACTAATTAAGCAAAGATTTTAAATGCTAGCTGCACATATACTGTTACATCGTATTTGAAAGGATGAGAAGCTTCCTAACTTTGGAAAAATCATGATGTTGACTTTGTACAATACTTCTCCTCTAAGGAACAGTAAACCTTGGATCTGGATAGATTTTTCTTGCTTAGCCCAAATCCATGTAACACTGAATGCTGTTGGTTTTATTGTGTTACTTATTCCATGCTGGCAGAAATATGATGTGTCTAAAAATACAGGTTTTGCTATCCAGTTGCCTTTTGGGCCTCTATTAAAACAAATTTCAGAGACTGCATTACTAGGTTCCACTACATGGTTGAACTAGCTTGTAGTATGAAACAGAAATGTTTGTTTGTTTGTTTGTTTAGATGTGTGAATTTGAAGGATAAATTGTTCTAGTATTTAACCAGAAAACAGTTGCAGATGTAGATCTATGTTTTGAACTTTTTTGAGAATACAGTTGAAACCCAAAATGCTCTATTCAGTCATTTCCATTCTCATCCAGCTTTCCTGAAATGAGAGTTAAGTATGTATGTAGTATATAGTTATATATACTGGTATTAAAATGTTGTGGTCATTAAACATTGAGCTTTAGTGGGCAATTTTGCTATAAAGAGTATAATGTTAACACTGTTTGTTCTTGTTTGTCTTAAGCATATATCATCAACTACCAATCTGGTTGCACAGATTAAATTTGTTTGGTTATGGAAACATTTTTGATTTGCTATAAGGAAAAAATATTCTTTTAAAGTATTAGTTTAGGGCTATGAGTAAGCAGGTTTATGAGCCTCTTAAATTATTAAATTTTAGTGGCCAGCTGAAATGTTTTCTTGTTCCAACAAATTCTGAGTTACGGCAAATATTTTATTTTTAACTGAATTTCTGTGTCCTTCAATTATGAACATTTTTTGGAAGAATGTTTTGGTTTTTTTTATTGTGATTATATTCATGCAGCAAATTCTGGAACTCTATCTTAAGACTTTTATTGTGTGTGATAGAAGTGATTTAATGACTTGAGATCAGGGGAAATCGAAGTCTTCATTAAAGTTTTGTAGATTCACTTGCATAAATGTATAAGAATTTCTTCAAAATCAGCAACATTTGGGACATAAATGGTCCTTTCTACTTTTCTGAGATGAGAAAATACTAAAATTTTGGGTATCTTTGGGAGAATCAGAAAAAAAAAAAGAAATGTAATTCATGATACTGATAAATGGATAATATGTACAATCGAAATCTATTTTCATAAATTTCCTAGTCCCTCAGAGCACTAAGGGAATGCCAACAAACTGATTTTATTATGAAAACTGTGTAGTCAGCACCAACTGTTCAGTTCATCAAGTTCCAAATCCTCTTTATCCTTCCCTTTCTAAGGTTAGTTTGGCTCAAAATTAGTAAATGTAGAATCTTTTTGTCTTAAAATTCTTAAGCGTTTATTGTTCCCATTTGCCTCTTGGTTTTGTAACTAAATGGTCTGTTTTTAAAGCTGAGATTATGAGTAATTATATAGTGGTATGACTAGGGGCTTCTACAAAACCACCGCCTCTTCTGAGTACATGAGTGTAAAAGTTAGCAATACTGTGAAGTCTGCTTAGAAATTAATTCTCCATACTATTTGAGCTGCGATTCTACATTTGCAAGCCAGGTTCAGTAGTGCTTTGTAGAAATAAACAGTTCCCTAGACAGCAGGCTATAAAACAGGTCAGTGTTAAAATATGCAATAACATCTTTCAAATGTCTGTGTAACATTAGACTACTATGCCAGCTTGAGTTGTCTTTCAAGAGTCAGCTCATAACATCTGTTTGGAGTTTTGTTGCCTGATAGGAATAAGAATGGTAGAGATGTGTTTTCAGGAGGTCTTCATGACACCCTTCCAGGAGAGGCAAGTTTGTGTGTTCTCTTAAAATTTGCAAATGTCATTCTACTATGCCAAAAACTTGCCTCTGTGTTTGTGTCATCCCCTCATTTTGTTTCATCAACACTTTATGCTATTATGCAAGTTGATAATGAAAATATTTATATCTAACAGTCAGTTGTCCTATTGGCTAGGTACAAAAAGCTGTTATTGAGGCTAAAACTTCTGAGGGCAAAAGATAATGTACCACCGTTGCTATAATACAGCCCATTATTACCCTGTATAAGAGCTTCTGTGCAACCCTGAGCTTCATCTCAACTATGTGCTTTATAGAAATCTCCATAGAGTTGACTTCTGAGTTAGTGGGAGAGCTGTAAAAATATTTGAGGAAGGAGTGTGTGCAGACTTAAAGCAAGGGAAAATTGCTTGATATAACACCACTGGAGCTATGATGGTCTATAAAGTATCTAATCTGTACATGAGTCACTCTGCTCTAAACTCATGAGCTTTACTCTGACTTGACATGGTGCTCTGATTATTTTTGTTTTGCTTTGTAATGCCTTTTTCAGTCTTTTATCAGCTTTTCTCTGTTTTCTTGAGCTCTGAGGGAACTGTTTGGGGCAGAAAGACCCAGACAACAAAAAACCCCAGCAACTCAACAAATCTTTCATTAGCTGTTCTTGCTGGAATTTGAACTTATCAAAACTCTCCCAAACATTTCAGTTGCATTTAACTCAACGAAATCAATGCATCATTTAAAACCCTGATGGCCTCTGTCTCCTGGTTTTCCTGCTTTACCCATCTTGCTTGCAGTAAAGCTCTATTCTGCTACCAACAATATGCATCCCAATAAGGGTTTTGAATTGAGACAGAGACTGTCTCAGCTCTTGGCCAGTGAATGCAAAGAAAGTTGGCCATGTTCCCTCTACTTGCCAGAAAAGCATGAAAGCTGGGGCCCTTCCTCTGTCAAAGAAAAAGGGAAGCTGTGATCTTTCTGCATACAGATTTTTGCAAGTGTTGAGTCCCTGACCTATTCTTGGTAGGACTTGTCTGTCTCTTGCTCACTAGACGTAGGTCAAAACTCCCAGGAAAATACCTCTGATCTGCTTTGGGCTTTATCCTCTGATTATCAGTTTGACTGTACTCATTTTTTTTCCCTCTAGTTAGTCTTAAATATCAACAAAAACATCCTATCTGTACACTAATATGGTTCTTATGCATATAGCTTGTTTCTGTTATTCTTTCTACTAAATATGAAGACCTGCTTGCTTAATTTTTTTAATATTTGATGTACATATGAGTACATAACTAAAAGAGCTTAGGTGGTGTTGTTATCTAGTATCTATTTATTGTGTGTTTGGGTGCAGGCACTTCCACTACATGGTCCTCTCTCATACTGGGCTTTAAAACTTTCAGATTCAGATAATCTGGCAATTCACTGAGCGATGTGTGACTATGTAAAATAAGGAAAAAATATTAAGTTATGAAGGCAGTTATTTATAAAATTTAGGCTTATTTTTAATACGTTCTGGTACAATTTTAAATTATGTCATTACTGTTATATCTGAGTACAAAGCATAAAAGTTGTACAGTAATAACACCTCTTGCACCTCTTCTTACCATAACTGTACCTAAGACTGTATAGAGGTTGCTGTGTATTCTTTCTGGTGAGTGAATAATGAAAACAAACCAAGTGTTTTGGATTTTATGGTTATTATAGAAGATAATTATGCACACCTGATTTATGTTGTATAAATAAAATACACCTCACTGTTGCTTTTTCCTCTAGAGTTACACCATATTTTCTGTAGAAGAGCTCACATGTAAAATAAGAAGTGATGAAATGCATACATTGTATTTTCAAGAAACTTGTTGAAATGTTATAGTACTATTAGTGTTATTACTTCTGTAGCTGTTTCTGCTTTTATAACAGCATCAGAATGCTTAAATAAAACCTGCCAGCATTAATGAACAGCTAATAAGCCAGAAACCATACAGAACCCACTAAGTCCTCAGTGTGAGGAGTGTGCTGTCTGTTTCTTATTTAACCTGTTCTCAGATTACTCTCAAGAACTGTACTAAGTTTGTCAAAAACTTTGGGAGGTCTTCAGTAGATTTTGGGTTTGAAGGTAAAGTTTGTCTTTACTAAACTAAATTTCAGTCCACTGATTTTAGTTTTCTTAAGGGCTGGTAAAAAGGCAAAGCAGTATTCAATAAATAATATTTGATTGCTTTGGAAGTCAATAGAAAGATGTCTTGCCTATCTAGAGGGTCTGTGTGTCATAGTCCCTGCTGAATTAACAGGAGGATGTTTAAGGAAGCATTTAACAGTTTACAAGATGGTTTCATAATAAAATAAGAGGACTACTGAGGGGAAAAAAAAAGCACTAGCATTTAAGGCATGTGAATTGATTTGGAAAGGACAGTAATGAAAAGATCTGCAGGAGCAGGTGACTGTTTTGAGGTGTGGCAGTAGCATGCCTAAGAAGACAGATAAACAATGTTTAATTTGAAATCTCAAAAGACAGGTTAGTCTGCTTTCATTTATGTGTACTGGTTTTATATGTTGTTTCTTTATAGGTCATCTACAGTTATCCATGAACTTTATTCTAGATGTATAGGTACTGGGTTTTTTCTGCTCTTCTCAGTTCTTGCACATGATCTGCTTCTTCCTTGTTGGCTTCCTAACAACCAGACAGGGACATAAGGGAAAGCAATGCCATCCACATTAGAAGCTATTACTATTTAAAGAAAAAGCTCCATATAATATGCAAGATGTTGAGGAAATGGAGAGCTTCAGACTGCATACTACACCTTGTGAGTACTGATGTAGGTGATGATACCCTCGCTGGGTTACTGTTTAAAAACACTTACTGTAGACATAGTCAATGAACTTAACCAGTTGTGGCAAGCCACTGGTATACACTGCCTTACAAACTATCTTGAAACAGTAGTTTGGTTTTACAGTGTTTTGAAATGTCACATAGGTTTTTGCTGTACGCAGAGCACTTGCTAGCACCAGATGTTGTTTTGTTCAAAACTATGAGGATTGCACAGAAAATTTGTTTTTGTTCCTGCTTTGCCTCTCCTCAGGGATCTTTTCTCATGCTAGTTGCTACTTCATAACACATTCAGCTGCCAACAATGGTTGGTTTGAGCTGTCAGTCCTTCAGGTGAGCCTTCTGCATCTGATCTACAGGTTTTTTCCCTCAGCGGGATGAAGTCCAAGGCAAGCCTCATTACAAGGCCTTGGTTTGCTGCTTCAGTACTGGCCTGATAGTGCTTGATTCAGTGTTTCCGAGTAACGTCCTCATCCCTGCTCTTGGCATCCCCTGCTTGTATCAAGTACACGCATCTGGTCCCGATGTTGGTCTGACAAGTCTGGCTGAAAGGTCAGGAGCAGCAGAGGACAGGACCTTGTCCCAGAGCTGCCAACAACATAGCTCAGCCCAGGACTGGGGTCACAGTCCTGAGCTGAAATGGTTCCTGAGCCTGTTGGTAGGGGTCGCAAATGCAGCCAGTTATGGCTTCAAGAACCTGGTGGCCTTGGAACCTTAACTGTCCCTCTGGCAGATATCTGTGATGACCCTGTCCTGGGTTAACATTACGTATTGTTATGCTAGTTGCAGCATTGGTTTGTTGTTATCATGCCCAAGTGCGTTACAGAAAATGGAGTAGTTTTATCTTGTTTAACTGTTACAGCAGAAATAACCTTGAGCAATTCAGCATGCATTTGCCAGTTCATTATCTTTTACAGACCCTTCGTGGCTAGGTTCTTCAAGCTTGTTTAACTGTGGCACTGTTTCCTCTCTGGTGCTTTCCCCTTTTCTCAGTCTTAGGGTATACATCAGGCATATGTAAATGCTTCTCCCTTTTTCAGCTAAGTGTAAGGATCTTAAGCAATATGTTAGGAGCAGGAATACACAATCAAATGGGTGCAAACTAATTCTTCTGCTTGACTGAGAAACTGTAGCCTATATATGTAATCCTAATTTTTAGAGTATATGTTATTACTGAGGCATATGAAAGTATGAACTTATGTGTATCTAGGGTAAAAGGAAGGAAAAAAAAAAAACAACAAAACAAGCAAGATTTCCTAGTAGCATTTTCAGATTTTAACAAAGCAGTGTTGTTTGGATGCTAGCAGAGCCTCTGGCACATATTACTGCTTATGTCAAAATAATAAAGGGTGTTACAGAGAAGGAAGCGTCCTTCTCCAAATTATGACTGTTTTTCATCCTAGTTTCTTCTGAAAAAGACTTTGCAAAGTTACACTGCATGTCTGATGCCTTTTCTTCCAGCTTTTTAACTTGTCTTGTTGCAATCAAAGTTATTACAAAAGTGCAGATCTCAAAAATTCTGAAGACTCAGCAAGTATCATGCAGATGTTACTCAGGTGCAGAAGTTCTGTAAATTGTTCTGGCTCTGGAGAAGTTGCTCATAGAGTTCACACATTAGCTGAGATTCTATGAAGGTGAAAGTCCTTATTAATACACCAGCTGTAATAAAAGCTTTAGTTGGAACTGGCATCTCTTTGGACATGGTTATTCAGAATTCATTACTTCTAGAAGTAACAAAGTTATTAGTACTTGGTTATTGTGTGTTCTGTTGTTTTACAGTGTACTTTTAGCTACTGAATACTCTACATGGACATTAAATATCCTCTGAAATACTTTTCCATTAATTATCCCAAGAACCTCACTGTGTTAAGATTTTATTCTATCTATTCAGCTGAAAGTACGAGAACTTTCAAGAAACAAAACAAAGCATGAACAAGTGATTGTTTGCATTAGAGAAGTATAGAATTAGCTTTTGCCACATATTCTTATCCCAATTAACAATATTGTGAAGACTGAAGTAGACTAAAAATCTGGGATAAATTCCCATTTTATTAGGGAGCAGATTTTCATGTTTAGGATTTCAAATTCTTACTGTTCTTGAAGCCTGCTACCTAAGCTGGTTTATGATGTCCGCAGTTAAGAAAGAGTAAAATGTACAATTGTAAGACACAGGTTCTAAACAGGAATCTCACAAATTATCAGAAATACTTAATGGAGTACTTTGATAGAAGCCCTGAAAGATAATGAAGAAAAAAGCAAATAAATCTGTACTTGCTCAGCAAAGATGTAGACATTCATTGCAGTAATTGAGAAGATCCTTAAAGAAGGATTGCCTAAATGTGTCGTAATCATATGTGGAGACATGCTATGTTGATCTTTGGGCATATTTCTCCTTCAAATAGGCTAAGTTGTTGAAGAAGTGTGAGTGGAGCTTAAGGATTATGGATATTATCCCAAATATACAGGTTTCTCTGTGTCTGATTAAGCTTATCTTAGAAGATGTGACAGTATATTATAAAAGAAAACTCTTAATTTTGACCCTGGGTGTATTTCTGTCCTATCTATTCAATCAATAAGATTGAGTAAGTAATATTTATAATGTGAATTACAGTGATGCCTAAAAAAGTTTTAAAATGTTAAAACATCTAATTTAAAATGATCACTTAGAATTGATTATATTGGTAAAGATCTCATAAGTTAATGTAGTAAATATAACATTGTGAAAAAATTTGCAGTTGTGTGGTGACTTGCTGCTTGCACATTTAATTCTGGCAAGAGCCAGCATCTTAGAGATTACTTCATGGCTTGAAAGAGGCAGATGTCAGGGTGGACTTTCTTCCAGAGAATTATGTGATTGGTAAAGCCATCATAGGCAAAAAATGAATATAGTGTTGATTTGCTGTATCTGAGTAGTGCTGTTCTCAGTGTCACAGTGCTTAGTATCTGGAAGAAAGTATTATAGAAGTTTTCATGTATTTTCAGTGGTGCTTGATCAATAGCCTTCTGAAAATGACATTTTTCTTAAGATGTCTTTCTCTTAGTCTCTAAACAGAGCCCCTTGTTTTTTTCTCTTGCATTCCCTATTAGACATGATGTTAGTATGCAGAAGAAATAGCAGTTGTTCAAAGAGAGCGTAAAAATAATGAAAGATTAAATATTATGATTCCTGAATGAATGGTATGACTACATCAGGAATGGTGTACAAAGAAAATGTGTTTTGGGAAATTGCAAGAGTGGTGCAGTAATTTAATAATGTTAGTCTTCAGCATTTGAGATGTTTTTCTTTGCTTTTCTAGAACTGAAGTGTAAATGCATAGATTGACAAATGACTGAGCTCTTGTTCACATACAGATTTGCTTTTCATTTTTATTTGAAACATACAGTGGTGTTCCAGACTTACTCTTGTTGCAGTTATGACAGCTGAGCAATAATATGTGAGTTATGACTCAAGTAATGTTTCTAATAGGACTACTGCAGCTTAGCATGCTGTGAATAAAAGTGTTAGCTTTGGTTTACAGAAGATAAACTGTAGTGATATATGTGCCTCTAGCATACCATCAGACATTTCAGTAGAAATATTTTTATTACAGGTTTGTTCTGTTCTCAAGAGTGTGGGTAGAATTACAGATAATGCAGGACAGAGAGACAGGGAAATGAGAGAAGGCTTGGCTGCTCACACAGGAAAAATGCTGTGAGGAAGATTGAACAGGATGAGGAACCTGATGTGTTCTTATTGCTTATAGTGTGACCTTGTTTGGAGTAATTTTGAAGATTTGTGAGGGCGGCAACTTTTTATGGCAAGGTGCAGTTTCAGTGTACTGAAATACATGTCAGTCTGCCTCTTTAAGTCCCTTAAAGGCATGGTTTCACATTGGACAGAAATGCCAGATGAGCTCATGTGGGAAATCTACTTACCAGTGGCGCTTTGCTGTTAACTAGAACTAGGTAAGAAATCTAGGTAAGAAGCTCCAGGGCTGGAGATTCTTGCTGGAGGGGCATGGATTCCTTCCTTGTGATGTTAACCTCTCTGGTATTACTTTACAAAAAGGGAAGATGAATGATAATGGTGTTAGGATATTTGGGAAGTGGTTCTTTACCTCAAGGCTGAACTGTCACTCAGTTACAAGCTGCTGACCTGAGGCTTGTAGACCCTCTGAATTAGTACTTGTTATTGCAGTGTCCAGGTAAATAAACCTACTTTTGTGGAAAGTGATGTACTGGTTTCTATTGCTGCGGATGTTTGGATTCTGGTGCAGGGAGAGAAACATTCTTGGGAGGCACAGATGATGCTCCAGGAGGAGCGTGGTGCATGGTTGATGTATTGTGATGTTTGAACCCTGTCCAGTAGTCTGAAAGGGTCAATCTACTGTAGAGCTGAGTGAGTGGCTGGCTGATCAAGGCATTGACTTCTAAAGGCTTGAAACAACTGATTTAGACAATCAGTATCCTTTGGCCAAGGCAGCATCTCTAAAAGCATCTTCTGCAGGGTGTAGTAGGAAGAGAACTGGGATTAAAGTGTGAAATACCCAATTATGTCACTGGTCTGCCATTGTGAATCTGTGGTTGGATGGTTTTTTTGCAAGTGAAGGCCTGTAATCATTTTCCTGCTTACTTTCCCTTCCATCTCAGGAGCTTCTCTGGCTATCAAATAATGAATTTTTTCCTGCTCACACACTGAATTTATATGTGATAATGATTCTTTGAAGAGAGAGTTTGATAGAAAGTAGAATGGAGAAAGTATAACATATTTACAAATTACATTAGGATATAGTCCGAGGTTACTGTTGACTTTTTAGAATTGTAAACAGTTCATGTTTGAAGTGGCAGATTTTGAATGTGATAACTAAGTTTTCAGAACAGTAATGTTTGTATCCAAGCATTCGATTTTGTATTAATATTTTAAGGCCACAGAAGTAATTGATAAATGACAGGAAATACAGAAAAATAGTTTTCCTCATGTTATTATTTGATTTTTAGTATTTGATGACACAAATAATTTTCATTCATGTTTTAACAGAAAAAACATTTGCAATGCTTTAAAAATAATTTGTAAGTGAGGTTCTTTGTGCACAAAACCTCTCCACTTAGGCTTTTTTTGCTTCTGTTTTTGGGATTTAGCTTAGAGTCCTGATTAGTAGAAGCTCCCGCTGTTACTTTCCAACATATTAAACACTGGGTGGCCGTAGTGAAGGAACCGACTGTGCTTTATCAGCGGAGGAGAAATGGCATAAATTGATTAAGGAGAAACCACATGAATGAACATGTGAATGGGTAGAACTTGAGAACTTATTAAGGGATAAAATGAAGATATTACTGATGGAATTGAATCCAGGGGAACCACAAAATCTTTGAAGCTGGACAAAGCCTTGAAATGGGATGATGGCTAAATTTTCTCAGTTTGAAGCTGTAGGTGTTTCAAAGGATCTGAATGATTGATTGCTGGTACTCAAATACAGAACATATAGGCCATGCTGTGAATATGCTACTTGCTCTTCAGATTTGTAAAAGATCCTCAGTGGGCCTGAGTGAGGCAGTTCTGACCTTGTGGCAAGGATGAATTACTATGCTCAGTTAATCTTCACATTAAATACTGAGCTAACTAGCTGGGCACTTGCTTAGGGCTGAAAGACACAAACCTGTTATTGTCCTTGTCTTTTCGTGTTGTGTCCAGTGCATATATTCCTTCATAGCAATTTGGTTCAGGGCTGAACTGAAGTTAGAATGAAATTAGAAAAAGGTAGTTTGTAGAGGAGCTGGAAATGAGTGTTGAGTTTTCCAGTGTTTTCACATTGGAACGACATCCCCTTAGTCTTAGGTGAGTATTAATGTGAAGAGTAGGAGTAATGAGGACCCTATAATAAGTGTAGGATTCAGCTGTGGTGAACTGGTGGCAGACCACCACGTGGAACTGGTGAAGAACAAAGCACCATCTGCATAGTGCAATTTACTCCCCATTGTTGCCAGGTGAAAAATATCATACACTTTGTGCCTAATTAAACCATGTCCCCTTGCATCTTGTTTTTTATTTCTGCATGTCTGCGGCAGTGTCGTGGTTTAAACCCAGCCACGCAGCTCATTCACTCACTCAACTCCCATTTTCTTGCCCTTCCCCAGCTCCCAGAGGGATGGGGAGGAGAATCAAAAGAATTCAACTCCCACAGGCTGAGATAAGAACATTCCAGTAACTAAGGTATAGCACAAATCACTACTGCTACCATCAATAATAATAATGATAAAGGAAATAACAAGGGAAGAGAATACAGCATCTCACCAACCACTGACATAACTCACCACACCCTGCCCAACTGAGCACCGACTGCAAAACCAGCTCCAGCCCCCCAGAGCACTAGCCCTCCTGGGCATGACATGCTGTGGTGTGGAATACCTCTGACTAGTTTGGGTCAGGTTTCCTATCCCTGCTTCCTCCTGGCCTTCCCTCCTCCCTGGCTGAGCATGAGCCTCACAAAGTCCTCGGTCAGAGTAAACATCAGTATTATCAGCTCTATTCCTAGGCTGAGTCAAAACACACCTGCACCAGCTACTAAGAAGGAGAAAAGTTGACTGCTCCTGCTAAATCCAGGACAGGCAGGTTTCACCTCTGTTTAATTGCGTGATCTCACATTTGACCTCAAGGTGAAAGATTTTCAGTGGACTACATGGATGGGAGAAAATAGTCTTTTAGTACAGTGATATTTAATCCTGATGAATATAGTGACCATAAGATATTGAGGATGATGAAGTGGGTAACCAAAGCTTTTCTGAAGAAGTCTTGCAAGCTGACTAAATGAAAACGTGTCTGTGAAACTGTAGGAAATTTTGATTGTTAAAAATTGAGAGAGCATGCTTAAGATATATAATTGTATTAGCTTTAAACAGATCTAGCTCTATTTTGATGATGATCTGATAAGGGGCAGAGAAAGAATTGACTTGTTTAATAACTATAGCTATTCACTATAAAGAATACAAATCTGGAGAATTGAGTTGATGCTCTTGGTTTTTAAGATCACAATGGTATGTATTTGTTTTGGTAGTTTCAGAGAAGGATGATTTTCTGGCTGTGTTGAAACAGTAATAAATTATGTAATTCCAGTGAAGCAGAGGATAACATCTGAATTCTGAAAAACGGTTGAACATTTCATGTTGTATCAATCTTACTGATTCTTACTATCTTTAAGTAATGGAACTTGCCTTATGGTCTTTACTTTGTTGTGTTTTACCTTATTTTCAGTTGAAACTTGTGTTGCCTTAACTTCTCAAGTTTTTATAGTTACATGTCTATGTTCCTATAGATGAATTGTTAGAATGTATTTTGATGAGTCATTAAAGCTGCTTCAACGTGAGATGCTGTAGCTACACTTCCCTTTTCTTGGATTCTCCCTCTAGTCTCCACCCTGCTTTGTGCTTGCTCTGTTCTCTCATTGTGCTGTAAGTGACATCAGATAATTCTGCCTGAAGACCAGTCTTTTCTTTACCCTTGGTTAGTTTTCCTCTGGATCAGTAGACTCCCTTCCTTGCAGGAGTTCCTGTTCAGGAGACAGTGAAAATGCCTCAGTGGAAGTGACAGGGAAGGAACGATCAACTACTTTGGCTGCAGCCTGCCAGTAGGCTGGCTCTAACCTCAAACCTTATTTTTAATTTTGTCCACTTCTGCATCGTTTGTATGATTCCTTTTTGAATTCTTAGGTCTTGATGCACTGGCCCACTGGTTTTGTAGCTGACTTTTCTTTTTTTTTTTTTTTCTTTTTTTTTTTTTTTTTTTTTTTTTTTTTTTTTTTTTTTTTTTTTTTTTTTTTTTTTTTATTCTTTTTTCTTTTTCTTTTTTCATGTAGTATCAGTGTCTATCTACAGATGNATCTTTACTTTCTGCATGATCCATAAAGTTGTTTTTTTTTTTTTTTTCTTTTTTTTTTTTTAATGTTTATTTTATTTCTTACTGTATTTCCTACTTTTCTTCTGCATAAGCATTATTCGTCCATGTCTTTCATATCGTATCTTTTATTAATTTTCTGTTGTTTTGTGTTTCCTTATAGTTTTATTTAATCTTTCCAAGAGATTCTACTTACCAGAGTCAAGTTCATTGAATTCTATTCTTTGAAGATTTTTGTTTTAAATTCTGCTGCACTCCCTTTTCCTATGAGTGTGAGTCTCTGCTTCAAAACCTTTCACACTCATGTGAGACTATTTTCACAGTTCTTCAAAAAGTTAAGAGAATTGTTCCAGGATGGAACAGAAGGAGAAGGATAATCTTGCCTTTAACAGTTAGAATTGTCATGTATTGGATAGGAAGACTAGTTCATGTGAGTGTTGATGGTGAAATTACAGCTTTCAGATAAGGTCATTTAGCATGAAATTCAAGTAACCACCAAACAGGAGGTTTATTTAAACAACATATTGCAGATCACATCTAGAAAGAACTAAAGAACTGACCCTGACAGGGAGATAAATACAGTCTTGGGTTCTCTCAATGTGTCTCCTTATACAGAAAAGGAATTTCTGTACAGAAATGAAGAGTGGAGCTGGTATCTGGTACAATTCAGATTCTGCCTGATGCAGCAATGAATGATGAGGCAGCTGAGAAGGTTCACCATCTGGTAGACATTTGCATAGTTTGAGACACCTAATAGTTGATAATGTTTAGATAAGTATTCTAGAAATTAGAAAAAAGACTCTAACTTGACAGGATATATAAATACTGTAGTTCTTCAAGTTTTTTTTTGTTCTTGAAACATGGACACGGTGGTAAGCCTGAGGTTCTGCATGATGCTCTGTGCCAAATAAAATGTTGTCATAACTGGCTTCCAACTGTTCAAATAGGGTTTGTGCACATCTTGAGTGATTTTTAAGTGTCTGGCTATTTCCTCCTTACTGTTTGCTCGTGGTTCCCCGAGCACAAGAAAGGTTTAGAAAACTGAGGGCATTGCCATGGTGCCCTGCTTTAGTATTAGTATCTTCCGCTTGTTTCTGAGATAAGGCACTGTAATGATAAACCAATACTGAGCATGATACAGGATAAGTTAAAGAGGAGTTAATAAATGTGGGTTTCCTATTCTCTTCAAGGAATTGGTCAGGAATAAACTGCAGCTTAATTGCTAAAAGAGAAATGTAAATGGATGGTTTTAGTTTACAAATAACTTTCCTTATGAATCAGTTGTTTCCTTAAAAACTTGAACTGGGATAATATTGTTTTAAGTTGTTGGGGCCATGTGAGATGATCAATAGTTTTGTATCCAATTACTATGCCAAATCATTTGTAGTTTACTGCTTCTGATTGCTTATGCCTTAGATGCTGTGTAAATATTTATTAAATTGAATTAATTAATATCATTATTTAGTTGTGGGTTGTTTGTTTTTTGTTTTTTTTTTTTTTTTTTTTTTTTTTTTTTTTTTTTTTTTTTTTTTTTTTTTTTTTTTTTTTTTTTTTTTTTGTTTTCTGTATTTCCTTTTTTTTATTTTTTCTCTTTCTTTTTTTTGCATTGCANTTTTTTTGTTTTGGTTTTTTTTTTTTTTTTTTTTTTTTTTTTTTTTTTGTGTGTGTGTGTTCTGAAATGCCTTTTGTTTAGGTAGTCACTATCTATATGTAGCATGCAGGATGAAAGCTGGAGAAATAGCTATAGATGTTCCAGTGTAGCCAGGGAAGAAGGGGGGATTGCCAGGTTGCCTCAATTTGCACTGTAGTGTCTTAAATTACCTTCCATCCCAGTTCAATAGCAGTTTGCTATTCTGCTGTACAGGAACCACCAGTATGTGTTTTGTAACATCATGTGCTTGTTTATCAGTTCCCTTCATCCTCTGCACCCATAATCTTGGCCCCCACTGGGCATTCACTGAGTTCCCTGTGAAGTTCCCACAGAATCCTACGTACTGGATTGCATTTGGAATCTGGCAGCATGCAGCTTCTCTAAACAATCCCCATCTTTACTATGAAACCCATCCCATACTTGCCCCTTGTGCAGTTGCTGCTTCTTCCCACACTCCAAACAACATCCTCAAATATTTATCTAATCATCTTTTCCTTGACAGCCTAGAGTTGAAAGGCTTTCAACTTACTGCATTGTGTGATGGCTCTGATCCTTCACATGCCTTTCCTTAGTCTAAATAATAGTGTTTCTTAAGTCTTAATGTGCTCTGTTGGTTTTTTTTCCCTTCTGAAGCAGAATTCTTGCTGACTTCAAAAGGCAATTAATTGAGTCATGGATTATAGGTTTAACTGATAATAAATTAATACAGTTTTATAGTCTTTGATGATGTGGGGTATTTTACATAGACTATTGCAGACATCAATTCCAGATGGCTGGGGAATAAGCAATTATTAAATATTATAATTGTTATTAAATATTATTAATACTAATTTAAAGCTTGCACTTTAAGTCTAAAAGTGTATGTCCTGGGTTCAGCAGTAGCAGTCATTTTTCTCCTTCTTAGTAGCTGGTGCAGGGCTGTGGTTTTGACTTTCAGCCTGGGAACAGCACTGATAACACCGATGTTTTTAGTTACTGCTCAGTAATGTTTACTCTGACCAAGGACTTTGTGAGTCTCAAGCTCTGCCAGGGAGGAGGGGAA
>NDXB01013994.1:35327-46187 GCA_002631895.1 Agapornis roseicollis
AACAGCACTGACCGATGTTTTTAGTTACTGCTCAGTAATGTTTACTCTGACCAAGGACTTTGTGAGTCTCAAGCTCTGCCAGGGAGGAGGGGAAGCCGGGAGGAAGCAGAGACAGGACACCTGACCCAAACTAGCCAAAGAGGTAGTCTATACCACAGCATGTCATGCCCACTATATAAACTGGAGGCAGTTACCTGAAAGGGCTAGATCACTGCTTGGTCAGGCTGGGTATCGGTTGGCATGTGTGAGTGGTTGTATTCTCTTCCCTTGTTATTTCCCTTATCATTATTATTACTGTTGGTAGCAGCAGTGATTTGTGTTATACCTTAGTTACTGGGGTGTTCTTATCTCAACCTGTGGGAGTTGCATTCTTTTGATTCTTCTCCCCATCCCTTCAGGAGCTGGGAGGGGGAGGAAGTGGGGGGAGTGAGTGAGTGGCTGCTGACTGGACTTAAACCACAACAGTGTATGCAGCAGTGTTAAAAAAAGAAGTAGACAAATTAGTTTTATGTAGCATGCTTTCAGACTTAATCTGTTTTGTGTATGTGTGTGTTGAAAGGTTGCCAGATTATTTATTTTCATTATTCACTTGTCTTTATTGGCTGACCTCTGCATCCAGGATGATTCACTAATGCTGGACCTAGTTTCTTATATTTTTACTTTATTGATAGAAAGAGCACATTGCATTTCTGACATAACTTAAACCTTGTAAAATGAACCAGTGTGGTTATTAATAATTAATAGTTATTAACTATTAATGGATTTCTTTGGCTAATCTAGTGGCTTTAGAAAATGTCAGTATGTGTTGACTGCAGTGCAGGCTTAGCTGTCTTCATGTACTTTTATATTCAGATTTAACTGTGAAATAGGTGTGTTTTGAATCAAATGTGCAAGATAAAGAATATGATTTTGAATAATTTCAGCATTTTTTATATGCAAATACATGTATATGTTTGTATGAGGACTTTATATAAAGAGCTAGGCTTTGACCACCCATATGCAGCCAGGCAAGTAAGCCACAGGGAGCTGCTTTCCTTTTCTCTCTTTCTCTGCAGCTTTACAGTAAGCTACAAAATACTGTTTTATTGGTTGAGCAGGTGAGTTTTACACTTGATAGCATCTACAACACTGTGTTAACACACTTCATCACATGTCTAATGAATTCCAGCAGTTTAAGGAATTTGCTGGGCATAGTGAATTGAAACCTGTTGATTAAAGTAAGAAGCGGAGGCTAAGAGTGTAATGAGGGACACATGAAACCCTTGTCATCTGTTCAGCAAAGCCACAGCTTCAGATATTTTTGCAGTTGTCTGTAGATGAGAGGCTCTCCCATAATGGCTTTTATTTGCCATTGCATTATATTTTAGCATACTCGTGCACAAGAAAACTTTTCTCTTAGTCTGTTATGTTCATGTTGCATTTAGACATCATAGCAAACTTGATCTAAACTGAAGCTACTACTGAGATGTATGGTCCCTACCAGGCATTCCTACTATTTCCTTTTCATGGAGTGATCATGTGGCCACAAGGTGGGTTAATTCATTTGGATGGAAAGAATAGTTTCCTGAAAAGTCAGCCAGCTGAATCAACTGAACTCTCTGCACTCTTGATGTCTAGCTTCATGAGATGGGAGAAATGGGGACCAAAGGTCAAGAGGGAGGGGAGGGGCAAGTTTGCCAGCTTTAGTGTCAGCTACCTGCTAGACTGACATGGCTGAAACATCAAATTACGTTTGAAAATTGCAGAAAGGTGTAAACCAATTTAAGTGGCATTTCCCACCCTCTCCATGCTGCTCATTTTCCCCCCATGCTGTTGTATCACACATGTTAGCACAACTGTATATGAACTGGATTGGGAAAATGAGCTAGCTGTCAAGTAACTTGAGCAAAAAATTCTTGAGATGGATCAGTTCCCTATCACATTGCAGTGGTCATGAGAGGGTGGGAACAGCTGGACATAGATGGGGAGCTTCTTAGGCAGACACTGTTCTTGAGTTGGATCTCAAACATAGGCATGGTTAAAAGTGATACTGGTAGAGGGACATGGGCAGAACTGTATCCTCTGGAGCTGAGGAGAAAGGTGACCAACAAAACCACTGCTAGGGAAGATACAGCATAAAGTTTGTAGGGAAAAGAAGATCCAAGAAGAGCAGTTTGGGGAGGACACGTGTGGAGAGACTTTAGCATAAGAGATAGGTAGGAGAATGATGTTGAAGGAAGGAGGACTGTGGAAGACCAATCCTGGCCTCTGTATGAGCTTTTTGGACATTTGGGGATATAAATGTATCTCTTTTTGCAGGTTTCTATTTATAGAAGCATATCAGTGAACCAGTGATATGATTAGTTTGGGGTGGGTTTTTTTTTTGTTTTGTTTTGTTTTGTTTTTTAAACTTCTCTATAAAGATGCAATAAAGTTAATGTGCATGGTCAGCTTTGTGATTGCAGGTTTATTGTGTGATGTTAAATTTGCACAGTGATGTTGGTTTTTCTGCCTTGTAGAGTGGTGTTGGTTTTGTAAGAATTTTGTTTGGTCACTAGTGTAATAAGAGGTGTATTTTCAGTGTCAATCCATTCCATTATTTTTTATTCCTGGCTTAACAATATTACAGGGAGTACATTAATAAATATGTTTTCATGGCTTGTATTTACATTTGATTGGCTGGAATTTTTCTGATGCAAACAGGAAAGGTGAATCAGTAAACTGACATGTTTTCATAGATGAAAGAAGTCCTTAAAAAATCAGTACTGAAGACTATTACTTATATATCTACTAATATATATAAATATATATGCATTTTGTATACCCTTTACAGAGTATTATTGTTACTTGATACAGCAAGAAAGAAGAGATCAAGAAGAAAACAGCTGCTTCTCTTATAACTCCCCCTAGATATTTCTCATTTGATCAGCATCGTCATATATAGATTTGGACTCAAAGGCACAGAATGGTTGCCAGAAGAAATAAGATGGGAATTTCTAGATGGGTTTCGTGCAGTTTTCTTCAAGTGTGTAGTGGTAAAAAGTTGCATAAGTTGTTATCTGGGGATTTGAAGGGGAAGGAGGATAGGGAAAAGGGATAGGAAGTGGTAGAATAAGGTAATTGCAGAAGTACCGTCCTTTTTTGTGTGTGTGTGCTTATGTGGTTGGGGTTTTGTTTGTTTTTGAAAGCGAAATAGGCAAGATTGAAGAAAATGAACTAAAATGAATTTCAGGGTACAATTTGATGATGCAGGCACTGTCGGGGTATATAGACTTGAAGAGTTGCTTGGGTGTTGGTTTCCCACTGTACCTCCTCTACAGTTGTGCTTTTGCAGTGTTTTATAGGGTGCTCTGTGAACTGTGTTGGTAACATGACTCCAGTTTAAGTCCTGTCCCTGCCACTCTATACAACTATTGCTATCTCCTTCTACATGACTTTTTTTATGAACTGTAGCTTTTATTTTCCTTTCTAGTGCTAAATCTCTCCCTTGTACAGGATCTGAGTTTCCCTTCTTGCTTCTCCTCTGGCTTATCTGGCATGCACAAGCATTTTGTAATGGATGGAGAATGTAAAACTCGTGGCTCTTTGTTCTGTCTCTGTCACTCTCCTTTGTGACCCTCTCTGATCTCTCTTCTGTTGTTAAACCAATAAAGTTGAAATCTCTATTGAAGGTTGAGATTTCCCATGCATTTATGGTAGCTACTCGGTTCATTGCCTGGCAAACTGTTAAGCCATGGATTTGTAGCAAAATGTAACATTTGTTAAAAAATAGTTTCCTTTTTAATTACAGACACACACACACCACTCCCTCACCCCTCCTCCTGCCCCCCATCTCCTCCCTCCGCCCCCCCCCGAAAAATGATACACTCAGTTACACTTGTGTATTTCATTATATGAGAAAATAGCATATCAAATATCCTATTAACCAGAGAGCACATTTTACATTTTGATTTTTTGCCAAACTGCTTTTGGATGAAGATCACTAATAAATAAAATTGCTAATTATAATTACTTGAGAATAGTAATAAAATAGATTTCACACTTTAAACTGCTTCCATTGTTGGGCTTTCCTGATGTTATCCTTCCCATCATTCCTTGTTGTTTCATCAACTACAGATGATTTAATTATTGTGCTTAGCTAAACTGCATGAACTGAATTGAAGGAAGGAGCCCCTTCTGCTTATGTAAATAGTGCCTGGGTCAACATTTGTTTGATCAGTTCAGTAATCAAGTTGTTGTACCTAGCCAGTGATTTGCCTCAGTTCTGTGGTATGTTTTGCTACTCAAGTTTCAAAGTCCTGTTTTTTCGCTTATTTCTAGTGAATTTAGACTGTTTTAGTAAACTTAGGCTTTAATATAACTTTTTGCATTTTCTGTGTTTTTAATAACATGATTTTAGACATTAAATATGATAAATTGGAATAAAAGCATATATATGTTTAATTTTAATTCCCCATGATTTAGCTGGGTATGGCTCTTATTTTTCTGTTTCCTTTGTTGAGCTGTCACCTCTTATTTTCTGATTCCAAGATTTACTTCTATCATTCTATTTGCAAGAAAGAATCTGGGAATTAATGGCAAGTGTTGAAGGGCAGGTTACGTTTTTAGCTTAAAGCATACAAGTAAAGGGGTTAAAAAGATAATGAATATTTCAGTCTTTTACCCTATTCTGCCTTCATGCTTTTGCAGTCATGAAGTTCTGTCAAAAATACTGTAGTCTTTTCATGATTTCATGGTAACAACATGAACATTAAACCTCAGGAACATTTAATGAAAACAGAAACCACGTAATACCAAAACACTTATATTTGTCATAGAATTTAGTTCTGAACAGGAAAATAATTACTTTTAAAAGACAGTGTAGGTTTAAAAATAACTTTGTTCTTCAAAATATTTTAACCTATCCTGCCTATAGGTCAAAAAAATATAGAAAAAGCATTTTTTTTTTCTCTTTGTATATATCCTGTGTGTTCAATTTCAGTGTTACAGCTTCAGTAAAATTAGTTTTCTGCAGTCATGTATCTTTCCACAGTAAAGTGAAGGTGGCTATTTAAATATATAAATCATTACTGTGATTTCCCCAAATTGTCAAGTGAGATTTTAAGACAGATTTAAATGTGTATTTTGGGATTCTCTAGGTCTCAGTATAATTAACTTGTGTTGTTTTGTGTTCTTTCTCTTTGCATTGAAAAAACCAAAACTTTCGGCTGTAATTGTGATGATGGATTTTGTGCCATGAATTCTGTTCAGTATCTTTTTTCTTTCTTATTGTTTTTTTTTTTTTTTTACAGAAAACCAACTTTTTGGATGCCTTATGGAGAGAATTGTCTTTGACATGAATTATGTGTTTGGTCATCTTATACAACCTGAAGCAACAGCGTGCATGCTACATATGATAGATGAAGTAATTGCTGGAAGAGACAAACTGAATGGCCATGTCACAGGAAAAAGCTGGTTTAAAAATGGTTGTATTTCTTGCCAGTAATCCAAGGTTGGCAAAGCCTAATAGCCCAACAGTGAAGAAATACGCTTTCTTTTAAAACCCAGAAGTCAATGTATATTTTACCATGTGTTCCCTGATTACTTAGCACTGAACCTTTTATTACACTGAAATCATGCTGTGATGATTGGTAGACAGCGCACCCCCCCCTTCCCCCTTCTGCATCCCCAGCACACATCTAGGAATTAAAGACTGTGTCAAGATGACCTCTGAGGAGATGACAGCGTCTGTTCTTGTCTCTGTGGTACAGGGTAAAGTGATACCTGCTCAGTCAGCTGGAGATGAAAATACTCAAAATGCTTTGGACACCAGTGTTATAAAAAGACATGCTGCCAGTCCAGGAAGGCAAACCACACACGCTTTCTCATACTTAAACAGACTTGAAGAAGAAAGTTTTCAGGGCTCAGTGCCCAAAATATTCTCTCTGGCAAAAGAAAATCTGACTGATGACAATAGTAATGAAAACTTCTGGGAGAGGAACAGCTCCATCCCTGATTCAGTGGAATTTCTTAACATTAACTGTAATGTTGTGCAGAAAAACTACAAGAGCAATATCCCGTGCAGCCAGCTGTATAAATCCTGTGATCCTCTAGCAGGGGGTGAGGCATGCCTGGAAACTGGAATTCCTGCTTCACTGGAAAGAGCCATGCTTGCTGAAATTCAGTTGAAAATGAATGGACCTTCTCTGAGAAGCCAGACAGCAGTAAATAAGAATGACAGCAATGATACTGATAAAGTGGCCTTTTTTCACTTTCACTGTGCTAGTGAAAGGAATATATCAAAAGCTCTGTGCAGTTTACACAGCAGCTTCATTTTGGATAACTGCTTGCAGCCAGTAAGTGTTGGTGTTGGTAACACCACTGGTACCCTGGCCTGCACTTGCAGATTAATGGAGTTGACAAATAATTGTGAGAATGAAAATGAGCAGCAGCTGTATGAAGACACTTTAAGGGATAAGTATTTATGTCTGGAAAGAGCACCACGGAAGGTTAAAGTGGCGTGCTCAGGTCACAACTTCTGTGGAAATAACTTTACTGGAAGAATGCCCTCAAAGCCATTTCTGAGCCATTTTGAAGACTGTAATGATAACTGTGAAGAAGATTTGGATGAGGATTTCTTCAGAAACAAAAAGGAGCGTTCTACATTGTTGATACGACGATTCTGTAAAAATGATAAAGAGGTTAAAAAATCAGTTTATACTGGAACGAGAGCAATTGTTAGGACTTTACCTTCAGGGCACATAGGAACTGTTGCTTGGAATTATGTTGAGCAAAGAAAAAACAACAGTGTCTTGAAGCTTTCTAGGATTACAACAGAACAGCTAACTATAATTCAGGCCTTAATAAAATGGGAATTTAATTCCATTCTTGAGATGTCTTTTTGGTACGAGGTAAGCTTTTCACCATGTTGTTTTTGTTGTTTTGGGTTTTGTTTTGTAAATGTTTTGATAACCTGATGACCTTTTCATTCAAAAAAAACCCAACCAGAAACCCTTTAACTAGTAACACTTAGTAACACTGAATAGGATATTTCACTTAACTGTGTTGAACCTTACGTTGACAAGTGTTTTTTAGAAGAATATATTGTCATCCTTTAAAATTAAGTCTCTTTAAAATAGATATGGGGTAAAATGTAAAGTTTTATATCTGTATAAAATTTATACATCTGTGTATAAACATATATATTTATATAAAGTATAGATTTGATGGATATATTAATGGTATAATATTTCCATTAAATAAATTGTACTAAATGATAAGTGGCAATATTAGATTACAGTGAAAAATTTTTTTGTAAGAAAGCATAGTATTTTCGCCAAGTTGCAGATATTTACAATGTTTCAACACTTGCACATAATTAAGAAAACAATGTAATAGTTGAATAACATGTATTAATGTGCCTATAGTGCCCTGATTTGTATTATCATAAATTAGATAATGCAAAACATTTTTAGTTTAGAATGAAATCCTGAATGCATGGATTATTATTGTAAAAATGACATTGCAAATCCCTGACAAATGTGGGTTGAAAACCTGGAAGAAATTTCTTTCAGTTAGTGCTCAGACTCTGCAACACTGTTCAGTAGGACTAAATAGAGGAAAACTGACTTGTATAATGTCAAAAAATCCTGTAAGTTCTATGAGGAAAAGGTTGGAAAAGACCTTTAAGATCATCAAATCTAACCCTAAAATTAATGAAAAGGACTATATGAAATTTCATCAGTGATAACAGAAAACTGGACTTGGTGTCCCAGGCAATTGTCCATGACAATTGTGCCCCTCCCCATCCCCTTCTAGAACTTAGTATATTTTCCATTTAACCAGTTGATTGAAGAGTTTTATGAACATGTATTTGTCAGGTGTTTGTACTAGGTTGCAGAGCTTTGTAGTGCTGTTCGTTATTGAGATATTCAAGTACAAACTTGCCGGTACAGCATGTGCTGCATGGTGCAAGGTCATGCTCTCATTAAGGGATGAAAATGAGACATGTATTTACCTAACATGATATCTGCTCAGTATTGGTTTTATCATTACAAGCTTATCTGGGAGGGAAGGGAGAGTGTTTTGTAGCTGTAGTCTACTGTAATTTTTATTTATATAGGTATGAAAAGGGAAGGATGTGTCTCCAATTTAACTTGAGTGCTTTAGTTTTTAACATGGATGCCTGTTTTACCACATTCCACTGCTGCTGCATGACACTGAAAGTGCAGCATTTGGGGGTAAGGGCTTTAATTTGAAGATTTTTTTTTTTTTTTGTAGTACATATAGAAAACTCAGAAATAAATGTCGTAGATACTCACTGAATTTAACTAGGAAAAGTTCTGTCTATAAACGAACAAAAGTTTAATAGGGATAGTAAAGCACTTTGTGTAATTACAGTGCACAGAATGTTTTCCCATGGTCAGAAAAGGTTTTAAACCACATGATTCTAAGTCCTTCTTCTTTCAAGTGGTGATTACAGATATTTTTCTTACAAACCTCTGTATTTAATCTCTTTATGTATGATGTGCATCAAGCATTCTTAGCATTATTTTTATGTTATTTTATTGTCAAATATTATTTCTTCAATAATATTTCTATGTGTTTATGGTTTATATTAGCATTATAGATGGTTTTTCACAGACATAGACATTAACTCACAGTAGATTTGACAAATATATGGATCTGTTGAACATTCTCACTAGGTTAAGGTAATGTAATGAATTATGAGCCTTTGTAGGAAGCTTTCATGCTAATAATCAAAGGAAGAAGGAGAAAGTAGTAAATGAATGTGGTAATTTGTTCTTTCTTTCCCCTTATCTCACCCTTTGAGCATGCATTCTGTTTGGAACAGCTAAGCGAACAGTAGTTCTGTTCTTCAAGGAAAAAAAAGTTGGAGAAATTAAGTTTTCATAGCAGTACTGGTGTAACATGGAACAATAGAGACCTTTATGTTTTAAGTAGGAAAATGTGGGTCTCATTTGTGCATATCCCTTACATAAAAATTCAAGCGCTAATAAAAGAAAGGCACAGGACTGTTGTCTTGCTGAATAAGTTTTTGTTTTTAATTTCCCTTCACAGGAAGGTGGGACTGAAGCTTTGCATTATATAGAAAATACATTACATATTATACATTTCAATGTAGCATATGATTATGGTTTATAGATATTGTATATGCAGATTTAGACTCCTCTGCTTTGGACTTAATGTATGTGTTATACGAAGAAAGATCTTTATGCTGAATATCTTTTCTAATTTTGCATGTAGTTTTTGTCACTCTATACAGTGTAGTACTTGCCATTATCAGATGTATGTGTGTAAGATGGCTGTTGTATCTGTTAAAGAGAAATTCACTTGTCCATGTTGGAACAGTACAAGCCCCTCACATTGGTACATATTAAAGATGTTGTAAATTGAAAGAATTTAGCATAGAAACAAATAATAAGAGTGCAAGCTTTGGTGTTGGCTTTGCTTGGCCTGGTACAAAATGTCCACTACTTGGGCTCATCTCAGGTGCATCATATTAGCAACCTGACTAATTACAAAAGTCAGAGTTTCTGGGGTCTGTCTCTCTGAGATGTTAGGTGTTTCTGTGGCACTGCTAGTGTAATATTGACTAAGATAATAAATTTGAGCAGCTCAATAGACTACTGTAGGGTGATTCTCTCAAACAGGGTAAGTGACCTCAGTATCTCCAGATGACAGCTGCAATAACATGGTTGCAATGCATAATAGCTGAATTCTTTCGTTAAGCTTATTTTGTAGGCATCAGTACCATCTTTGCTGTGTCATTACATTCCTGATGCTAGTAGTTGGTGTTTAAGAAGCAAGAAATCTGCTGGTTTGTTTAACTCAGACAGAAGTTAGGACAGTAATGTATCGTCTACTCTTTGTAGCTGCTAAGGTGCTACTGAAATGCCAAATACTAATAAGGCAACAGTTTAAAAAACTTAATTGCCCCCTCATCTGTTTCCAGATAGAATAATGGTTTCATTAGATTTGAGAGGAGATTTGTCACATAGGTGTGTTTTATAGTTAATTTAGTGATTTAGTATAGTGGTTCAGCATTTGTTAACATAAGGTATTTTTTCCATGTAATGTCCATAGTGTTTTTATGATTTATGAGTAAAAACAATGTAATGCAAGCAGGTTTGATCATGCATGGATAGTGTAAAAAGTTTGGAGTAAAACTTCTTTATTTCCATGAAGTTGAGCTATAGTCAGATGGTGGCATCTGTTAACAAAGAGTTAAGAATAGAAAAAAGATTTGGAGGTAAAAAATATTCGCTATCCTGTTTTATTAATGTGGTATCTAAAATATTCATCTTAATATTTTTAAGGAAACAGAGCCAGGCAGAAGTAGTTTTCTGTTTAATAGATAATTGAATCTTTTTTTTTCTTTCTTTCTACTGATTACCAATTCTGAATGTATTTAGAATTAAAATGAATATTATATAATTAATATAAATGCTAATTATAATTCTGAAACTATAGATAGCTCAATATCCTCTCCCTGCAGCCACCCCTTGTCAGATTTGTATCAGCAACACTAGTCAATGTATCTTCATGTTGCATGCTTTTCTGGCGTTTCTGAAAATATGGATAAATTGAGCAGATGTTGTTTCCACTGTCAGTCATGGAAATAGCATCTGCTTCAACTGTTTTTACAACCAGTTACACTAACTAACTACAGAGCACTTTCCATCAAATGCTAACATGTGTTCATGAACAAAGAAAGTGTTAGTACTGCTGTATGTTCAGAAGAACAATTTTTGGTGGCTTTCCTCAGGTGTCTGGTTAATTGTAACCTTTAATTGTAAATATTTTGTCAGAATGAATAGTATAATCCTTTTTTTTTTTTTTTATTTAGCAGTATCTTGGAAGTTTCTTTTTCAGTATTTT
>NDXB01013994.1:54453-69280 GCA_002631895.1 Agapornis roseicollis
TTTTTTTTTTTGGTTGTTTTTTTTTTTTTTTTTTTTTTTTTGTTTTTTTTTTTTTTTTTTTTTTTTTTTTTTTTACTTTTCCCCTGTGGAGAGCAGAAGAAAAGTTGACATTAACTGTAATTTTAAAATAGAAATTAAAGTGAAAAGTCCCATAAGCATTGTATCTTCATCCTGTAGTCAGACTTATGCCTCTGCCCCAGCCATGTTGACATTGTCCTGTTTCATTGTCTCCTTCTGCTGTATATCCTGCAATGTAGATAACTTTCAACTTCAGATTTTGCATTGCTGCCTTCTTTGCTGTGACCCTCTTGTCAAGCATGGTGTTTTCTTTCAACACTCTGAGGGTACTGAAGCTCTGGGTGCAACCCCAGTAAAACTATGGTTTGCTGAAACCTTGCAGACCTGGATAGAGAATAGTGCAGAGGGTCACACCCCCTCCGCATCCACCATTTCATGTCCAAATTTAAAGAGGTGAAAAGCTATCCTTTCCATTGGCATACCTGGACTGCTTCTCTTATGCTTGTCCTGAATCACATCCTAGAGATTCAGTCCGTGACTTTTGTGTCTGTGTTAGCTCCAGCTGCCTGGAAGGGAATCCAACAGCTGTACCTGGGATCAGGAGCAGGGGCCAGGTGAGCAGGGATTGGATGGCACAGTGAGCCTGCAGGATAGTAAAACAAGTTCAAGTTTTCCAGACACTCATTTGTGAGTATCTGGAAATTTGCTAGGCCAAAATGTTAAGACATTAAAGTCTTCCAGACACGTAAAGACTGAGTAACAACAACTTAATGAATTGTCAAGGTTACCATTGAAGGAAAATAAGTAGCTTGGGGTATATTTGTCTCGAACAGATAAATCAGTATTGTGCAACATTGAAAACCATGCTCTTTTCCTTCTGGACATATGCTTCATTCTGATTTTTTTTTTTTTTTCCCCAAGAAGAAAGGTCCGTGAGCTTAAAAATAGGTGAAGCATGGACAAAATGTTAACTGGAAGCTGGAAGCTTCACTGGGTTTGTAAGACAGCAGTGTTGTTGCTGCTCAACATTCTGCATTTTTAATTGTTGTACTTTTTAAGTTTTCAACGTATATTAAAGAACATTACCTGATTTTCTCTCTCATTTGGTCTTCTGTAGTTAGAGGATCTTCTTACTAGTATGTCTATTAACACATGTGGTCCAGCTGTTGATCCTTTGTAGGTATTAATACAAACTTGAATAAGAACAAAGGATGCAAAAGAAAATATATTTTGTGTTTCCTGCTTGAATCAAATTGGACCATAGGACTTGCTCAGATCAAATGGCTCTAGAACCGTGACACTGTAGATCCCTGTTCAAAGGCTGGACTGTTTGCTAGTTGTTTCAGGTTGTTAGTGTCCAACCAGCTGGTGACATGATGTTGAACACGGTTCCTTTGTCTTAGCCAAATACCATGGACAAATGCAAATGATCTGATTGACATCAGTTAAACAATTGCCTTGTATTTTGTATACTCAGATCAGTAATGTTAGGATTAGGGATTTACAGGTTTGATTATAGGAGCCCAATTTGAAAATCTGGGCCTAAATTCCACTGAAACATTCCCTGAATGTTTTGACAAGGTTTCTTTCTGTTTAACTATGCCATCTGCATAACAGTCATCACTCATTTCCACTTAGACCATACATACATACTTGCATATACACATACAGAATCACAGAATCCTAAGGGTTGGAAGGGACCATGAAAGATCATCTAGTCCAACCCCCCTGCGAGAGCAGGGTAACCTAAATTACATCACACAGGAACTTGTCCAGGCGGGCCTTGAATATCTCCAATGTAGGAGAATCCACAACCCCCCTGGGCAACCTGTTCCAGTGCTCTGTCACTCTCACAGTAAAGAAGTTTTTCCTGATGTTCACATGGAACCTTCTATGCTCCAGTTTACAGCCATTGCCCCTTGTCCTGTCACTGGACATCACTGAAAAGAACCTAGCTCCATCGACATATATATATATATTCAGATCATTAGTAACTGTGAATTATCTGATACAATACCCATAATGATAAAAATCTTTGTCTTGCTGCAGTCCTTTTGACAATGCAACTTGATTAGAAAACCTAGACAGACGATAGTGGTAGCAGAATCCTTACACTACCTTTACATGGCTCTGCAACTTTCTTGGTAGAACTGTATTAGCATCTTTTCTGGGACAGAAAAAGCTAAGGTTTCAAAACAGCTCATGGATGGCTGTACGTATTGTACTGTGGAAATTATTTTTTTCTGTACCTTGATTGCAGCACATATCTGTTCATTTGTTGAAACTGTATAAATCCAAAACTATTATTGAAATTTGTACATTAAAATAAAAAGAAACAGGAAAAGTCTGATCTTCAACATGTCATTGAAGTCTGACTATATCTGAAACAAAATGTGAGGCATATGCCATCTGGTGGATAGAATTACTCATACAGTTTTATTAGTAACTGATACATTTAACAAACAGGTTCTGTTAATGCTTTAAGTTAATGTCTGTTCTATGCTGCATTATCACTTTTAATTGGCATTGGTGGATATGTCTTTAGTCAGAAGTAAAGGGAAAAAAAAGAAAATCTGAAAACTGAATTCAAGACAAAATGAAATTCCATACTTGGTTTTGGTGTATGATTAGTGAACTGAACACTTGGGACAAAAGCCACAAAGCCCAAATGGAGATATAACCATTTTCCTCCACTTTAAATATTAATTCTAAAGGGGTAAAAATGTGTGCCAGTTAGTTGAAGGTCTTCTCTGATGCACCTTTCTCAAGTCCTTGCGTTACTGCAAATTATGATCTGTCTGACATATTCTCTGCAGAAAAACTGAATACTGCTCTATATCTGCACTGACATGGCAGGGGAGATTGGAGTAGTCTCAAATAATACATCAGCTATGGTGTTCCTTTTCCTGTAGGTTAGAATTGCTTTTTTTGCCAGCCATTTGGGCCACAGTTTCATCAAGTGTTGTACAGAAAGCTGTGCTTTTCAAAGTATTAGACTGCTAGTAGATGTGAATACAGGGCTGACTTTGGTATTTTAAAAACTAGATTAGGCAGATACAGTAAAAAGTATGGCCAATATTAAATATTTTTGTTTTCACCCAATGGTGCATGTGTGTATGACTTCATGATATGCATCTCAGGATATCTTACAGAGTAGACATAACGTGGGATAACAAGTGGAGTAGTCAATGTATATTGATTCAGATAGAGAATTTCTGTTATGTTGGTGGATAGTTTTTATTCTTTGCTCTTTTAGTAGACATGAGGGGATCTAATGTCCTATTGTCTACTGGAAGAATGATATTTTTCTTTAGACTGATCAAAAATAATAGTTTTATTTTTTTCTAAATTTATTCTTAGCATATTAGAAAATAATTGAAAAAGTACTTCATTGTGTCTTTCATACTGTGATCTAACACAGGTCCAATCAAATAAAAGCAAGTTTATGCTTATAGTCTGAAAAGGAATGAATAATTCAAATACATTGTAATCAATGCATGTGTGAAATGGAATTGTCATCGCCATGTTATGTCATCGTTCCATTAGCTAATGTAATGGCAAGGAGAGAGCCAAAATACAACACAGTGGAAAAAACAGGTAATGCTATTACTTCCACATGCTCCTAATTTCACAGAGCTAGTTCAGGTGTCTGTACTGTGCTGCACCACTTTCCCAGGTCTGAAGGTTTACTAGTTCATGGTGCACAAACAACATGGAGATTTAACTGCACATGGAAACATTCATGGTTTGTTTCATTACGGGAAGTAACTGGCTACTTTAGAAGTATTTAAAAAGATTCTTCTTGACAGTAAATTTACTTACAGTAGACTCAACAGACTTATTACATTTGACTCCAAACTTCATGGTTCTGTTATTCTTCTTGTAACTAATTTATTTCTCAACATTCAAAGACAAATAACATTTAAAAATCCAGAACAAGTGTTCATGTTATTTGCAAAAATTACAGTTGAAATGCTTTTGTGCTGTATTATAACAGAGCCGCTTTCTGAACTAAGCTGCTTTGGTGCTTTTCTCTGTTGAATAAGCATGTACAAACTTGCCTCAATTTTAACTGTTTCACTGGTCAGAAAGCACATGTTCGGTGAAGCGTTGCTAAAATAACTAGAGGTTTATACTTCTTCTCACAGGGCTCTGTTCTTTCAGAAACATGTATGCTACATTGGGAGTAAATTATCTGGTTTGTGCTATGAATTTACTGTTTCATATGATTATTTACCCAGAACTTCAAAAGATTCAACAAACACTGGTGTTTAAAATTTGCAAGAAGATCTTTTCACATCATTTCTTTTAAGCATTTTCCACATACTGCAGTTGTCTTCCCATGGAATGCTGAATGACTCCTGCCATACTGTATTAAAAAAAAAAATGAAAAAAAGAAAAGAAGTATTTTTCCCAAACTGTTTGAATTATAGTCAGCCAAAGGAGAAATTCAAGTGAACTCTGGCCACAAGAGGCTAAGAGATAAAAAAATGATTCTTTCAAGAAATTCATGGTAAACCTTCTTCCACTTACATTGAAAAGCTGGGCAGAAATGTTCATGTTTTCATTTCCGACTTAAGAGCATGGTTAGGGAGGCAGGTCTTTTTCCACCCTATGTGACCAAGCAGAAGAGTTAGACCTTTTCATAGGCTTTCTGATGACATGTAGGTTAATTAGTCTTGAACTCACTTTTTATTTTGAAGAATAAGGTCCTGATGTATATGTCAAACCTTACTTTTCTGAGATTTCTCCCCCCCTAAACTTTAAATGTTTTAAAGTTAGGGTTTGGTGTTTTGCTAGCTCTCTTCTACAAAAAAGAATAATTCCCTGAGGTGAATTTGCCCATCATGGAGCCAACTTCCCTGTCTTTTTGTGCTTATATGGCTTGAACAGAGATGATATTTTCTCTTGGATAGTCTTATGTCATGACAGTTATGTTTATATGAATATAAACAAAAAGAAGATTTATTCTGAGCAAATGATCTGAATATAAAAGTTTTATTCAATTTGCTTTGTGTCATTGCTTAAAATCTCCTCTGTGTTCGCATATGTATTTGAAAAACATTTAAAAATCTGGATTTACGAAGAAGTTACTCTTGGCAAAATGATGAAAAGAAACATTTTTTCATGTACAGAACAATGCAAACACTAAAAAAGATTGTATGAAAGAAATTTAAAATGATTTCTTTTTCTTCAATCTTCACTGCTATGCATTTCAAACAAGGTTAGGCTTTAAAGTCAAGGTGTTTACAATACAGCCTGTGAATTTCAAAAAACATTCAAAGAGTCTTCACTGGCAGATTTTTAAATGTTGGATGCCAGATTCCTTGTTGGAAGAACCTGATTATCCATTTTACTTTCTACTAAATGAATAAGATTGTGGGCAAAGCTTTTTGCTTGTCCATACCCTTGTACAGACAATTCAATTGTTTTCAACTGGCCATTGAAAACAATTTTCCTACCAGTAGATGGAATCAGATGTAAATCTTAACTATTAAACACAGTGTGTAGCTGTGTTTTCTGATCTGGCCAGAACAAATAATGAGTAGCTCCGGTTTTGAAGTTCACAAATAATAGCAGCTTTCTAAAAACAAGTTAGCTCAGAAGAATAGAAATAGGATTGATAGAAAGTTAGCCTTTATATTTAACAATAGAATGGCTTTGATACTGGTTGCCTACATGGACTTTGGAGAGTACTTGTGAATGGGTTGAAAATATTAGATGGTTATTAAAGTTTACTACTGTCAGAAGGTAAGACTTTCTCCTGGATGCCATCTTATAGTCATGTCCTGGTATTTTTGCATGTCTTGAGTTAAAGAATACCCTATTGTTTGTTAATATCCAGGAGTGAGTGAGCCTTACACCAGTTTTCCTTTACCCAACTCATTGAAAGGGGTATGTAACTCCTTGGAAAGGTCAGGCAATATACAAAGGTTTGTCTAGCTTTATAATTGTGATGGTTGAAGGAGAGTTGTTCATTGAAGAGTTAAATGCTGGAAGTTAGTAATTACAGGCTTACCTGAAGACTTTTTCTCTGAATAGTTCTTATTTTGGAGATGTTATTTATATACTTACTTTCTCTACTTCTTCTGTGTTTGTGACAAAATATTAGTATTATGTACTGATTTGTGGGTATAGTTTTCCTTCCTCATTTTGGAAAGCAAGAGGGAAAATTCACAGACCCATGACTAGTAAAACTTTTCAATGAACTTCAGAAATTAGGAAATATACAGGAATGAAAATGTTCAGGTACTTAGTGGTGGATGTTTCTGGCAAGATTTTAACTCAGACTTTCCACTTGTTTTTGTCAGGTATAAAAAGTGGAAAGCTAGGCTGCAGTCTGTTTTTCTGAATTCCTCTGAAATGGTCCCCTGAATTTTTATCTTCCTTCCTTCTTACCAGCAATTTTATGAGCTGGAGTGTTCCCATTTATATTTTTGGAGGAAATAATTTTTCATGGGAATGTTTTTCTCCTTTCACCAGGAAGAAGCTTTCCAGGGATGGTTTGGATCAAATCATACAGAATATTTGTGATGAAAAGCATAAGTTTCTGGAGCTTGAAACAGCTCTCACTTTCTCAGTGAAAGGACTAGAGTACTTAATATATTGCAAATGCATTTCTTGGTACAAAGCTTTCAAAATGTCTATGAAGCTAAAGCCCTTTGGGACAAACCTATACAGGCAAATTTATTGAAAGTTGTATGAGAGAAGTTGTAGCACGACAGTTCTGGATCTGGGTTTTTCTGCTTTGGGACAGATCTGGCAAGCAGACCAAAGAGGATGTGTGGGATGTTCTCTTCATTTTCCTCCCCTTTTTCTCCTTCTTCCCTCCTCCCCCAGGCTGTACACTGTAATACAGTTCCTTGCAGATACGTGCTCTCTCCAGTTCCATTAATACAGAGAAATAGAAAGCTAACAAGATATGTATTTAATGATTTGTAGGAAATACCGAGTTTGCTTCCATGCGATAGCATAAATTTTCATCTCTTTGCAGTGTCAAAGAAGGTCACTGTGAAATTAAAGCTATTTTGGAATTGACAGGCTTTTAATTAAGAGGTCATAAAGTCAGTCTTCTATAGAGATGGTTTGTTGGTTTGTTTGCTTTGGAAGGAGAACAAAGCTGAGTCATAGGGCAGCTTCACCTTTCTGTCATGAAAATCCAGCATCTGGGGAGAATGTCATCTTCTACTAAAGCAGGTTGCACCATTTATCCCTCATGTGCTGGCACAATAAGCTCTAAACTGTCATCGCTCAGGCATTTTGCAGTGGTTTGTTTACCTAAAATTCCTTGACATTACTGGGAAAGCACAGCTTTTCTTTCTTGGACTGGAAGAACAACAAATAGCAAAAAAGCTGTTGATGTGGGTTGGAGAGAACAATATTGTTCATCTCTTGGATTCCACAGATGAGTGGAGTCTCTTGTAAATGTTCTCATGCTACCAGGTCCATATGTTGTAGCACTGAAAAATCCATGAAAACCTGTATTTGACAGGAAAAGCATTTGGTTTTCTTGCTAACCCTGTGCTAAGACAGAGAGAGTAAGGGTGTCTTACTGATGCCTTACTCCTGACTGGCTTAGGCATATCAACACTTGTAGTGTGTCCTGCATGTGATATTGGGAGTGCCTAATGAGATCTTGGGAGCAGCTCAGGCCTGAAATCTTGGATGTAGACTGTAAGCCTGCTTCTTCTAGTCTCTTTTGTGTAGGGAGACACTTTAGGGTGCTGAGAATTTAGTTAGCTGCTTATGGCAGGGTGGTTGGAACTAGATGATCTTAAGGTACTTTTCAACCCTAACTATTCTATGATTCTACGATAAACCTGTTTGTGTGGAAAAGAATATGTTCAGGCTATGGGGATGTGACAATCTTGAATTCAAAGGTTAAAGAGCAGTACCAAACTGTACATGGAATTTAGATAGTGTTTTGTTCTTCTGCACAAGCCCTAAGTCCCCAGGAGGAAAGCAAATTTCATTGTTTATCTGCCAGAAGTGCACTTAAATTGTGTTTGAACAAATCAGTTAGATTCTTGTTTTGTTGGGACTGCCAAGAACAGATTGGCTGCCTTGAAGTATTTCTTTGCATAGTGGATCACGCTGCACATTAAAGAAGCTTGAGAGAGTAAAGCAGTTTCTGTACTAGATGGTATCAGGGTTCACACTATTTGTATGATAACAGGGTCATAGGCACTGAAAGTGAAGATTTTGTTATGAACTCCAGGAGTCGGGAATTTTCAGTTCAGATTATCTTTTGTTTAGGTGCTTTATTCTCAATTGTCAAAGAACACTTTTGTAACAATTGCAAAGTAATAGCTAAGAAAAAATGTGAACTTTAGCAGTGTATACTATATAGGTAAAACTAGAGATTCTAGAGCTGCTTACCTAAATGAATTGCATACTTTTAAGCCATTATTTTTTACTGTAGTCATGTTTCTTATCAGTTACCTTTTTTTCAAAACCATTTTACTAAAAATCAATGCATCCTTTAAAATGTCCATAGACTTAAAAGTGTCAACACGTTATGAACTAAATGCCCATAGATGTTTGCAAAAAACCTTCAAATTTATCTTGGAATAAATTCTCTTGTAGTTAAGAAAAGGAATTAAAAATACTTACCTGAACTTTATTAGGTTCCCTGCTTTGTTTAATTCAAGGTAATTGTTGTTCCCCTACTTTCCAGTGGAATAGAAGCTGCCCCTGGGACTGGAGTGATTACAGGAAAGATGGACATCTTTTCATTAATCTCCCATGTAAAAGTGGGGCTACCCATTATGAAGGCAGATTATGGTTTCAAAGAAATGAAGGAACAGGTTTGTCACATAAGACAGGTAGCAGGTGGAACATCTGTAGATGTTTCTGTCTGTTTCCAGTCAAACATTTGGCAGGCCAACTAATGAAAAATAGCTGTGTTTTGTAATGTTTAGTTGCAAGACGTGTATAATGATAGGGGTTTCCCTGAGGAGCTAATCTGTACTGCAAACCTCAGCGTGGTTGGAAGAGTATTCAACATGTTTTCTGTGGGAGAGGTATCTTTAAATATTTATGTGATATTTCTCTATCAAAGAGTCTCAGTTTTGACAGATGCTCTTCAACAGAGTTAATCAGTAGCTAGAAAACATAAAGCAGTGTCTATGTACCTACTTCGGTTGTCATTCTACATAGAAATGCAGTCATCATTGGGCATAAAGTAGGCAAAGAGAGCTATCCCTCTCACTGATTACCAGCGCTGAATCTCCTTCCAGCATGTTTTTTCTATTGCTTGTTTGCTCAAATATCATTGATTGATCCATATTTCCAAAAATTGAATGAAATTGGTATATGTGGAAGAGGTGTTTACCCTGTCTTTTCATGCTTGGGTATTCCACGTAAAGACTTCCATCAGTATGGATGCCATAAAAGGGGATTGTTTTCTAGACACAAATCCTTGGCAAAAAGAACTAAATTTTAGAATATCCTGCAGTTATGCCTTTTCAAGCAAAAGTACATTTTCCTTGACAGTAACAGATAAGAAATTTCTTCTGGCTTCCAGCACTTGAGGAAATCAACCACAAATTGCTTTTAGGGAATTTTGGGTACCAAAGAAGGTGTTATAATGTCAGGACAATACCAGAAGATCAGTGATTAGAGATAGACAAAATTTTTTTTTCTAGAGAACACTTCTCCACAGGTAATTCTATGAAATTTCACTATTTTTGTAAAACTGAAGATCCTGTAGAAAAACAGATGCAGTGTATTCCAGAAAGTCTTATTCTAGAAAAACATGCATGTGAAGTTGTCTTTGCTTCAGTTCTAGAAAACTGTGTTACAATGCCAGAGCCTACAGTACTTAAAATGGCCATAATGTACTGATCTTTGGAGCCTTTAATGACAAAGATTTATACAGTTTTGTAATTTTTTTTATAGAACTCAGCTTTTCCCTGCTATTTTTACATTACTTGCTAGATGATGTTATATTTAATAACGATCATCCTAATAAGTACTGTTAGTGCAATAATATTTAAACATTTGTGCATTTTTTTTCCCCCCAAAGTCATTGTATGTGTTTTCTTTAGACAGGAGAAGTAATAAACAATGGTCTCTGCCATGTACCCTTTCACTGTATTTGTTGCGGTCTGTTAATTATTGTAAGAGGACACTGAAGGAAGCTATTGGGTTTTACTGATTGTTGGATGTCTTTAATTTTGTTAACTTTCCTGATGCTCTAACATGTAACTGTACCATATATTTTCATGGGTTTTTTTTCTGTGTTAGTTTTTCCATAACTGTTAATGGAAGGTATTTTACAAACAGTAAGGGATGAGTCATGTTATTTAGAATATATTTTCAGAAGATATGCAGCTATGCCATTTATTTCACAGTTTCTGTTACTCAGTGGCTTTCCATGACTTAGTATTCTCAGTTGTGATTGCTTTTCAATCAGTGTTTGTCCACAGATTTCAAGAGCAGTATTTGAGGGTAAACTAAATAGTAACAAGGCTTATTTCTCAGATAAAGTTACCCAGGTTACAACATACAGCTTTATCGAAGTTAATTTGAAGCGTGACCCACTTTAAGGATTCTTCCTGAGGAATGTAAGGCCATGCACTCACAATATAGCCAGTGTGCTGTAGTTCTTCTATGTAGGCTCACTCATCTATACTTCCATCTAAAAAAAAAAAAGAAAAAAGCATTTGTAAGGCTCCTTATTTCAGTTCCTGCACTAGGAAAAATTCTATTTCATCTACTTTGTGTTCCTCTGTGACCCTCTTAAAGTAGGATACAGCCACGCTTGGAGGTTTTAGGTTTGCAAAAATAACTTGTGAAACAGTCCTTTCCTGTCTAAATTGTGCCCCCTTGTTAGAGTAGAGCAGTGTGCAGCAAAACTCAGCAGTATGCTTGGGAACATTTTCAAGAGAACAGATATTAGAAATAATTTTCTTATGTTTATGTAATTTGATTCAAAGTTTTACTTACCAATTAATCTATATATTTTCTGCAATAATATAATTGTATTAGTAACTTAGAGATGATAAATCTAATGTGGGAAGAATTATTTTATTTCTACTTACAATGAGTTTACATCATGCTGGTGACTTTTTTTTCTGTATTTATAAGTACATTTTAGAAATTACTTAATGGCTAACTTTGTAATTTTTTTTCTATAAATTCATACAATAGCAGGAATCTAAGGCATTCCTTTCAGATAAATTTTGCATTGCATAATTTCATTTGCACTAATGTAAGAACTATCTCCAGTATATCAGCAGAATTAGATATTAAATATGTTGGATTTTGTTATCTGTGTGTCTGTGGTTAAACTAAAATGCTTACGGAGTTTTTAGAGAGAACAGATTTCCTCTGACTGTTGGAAAAGTAGACTTGTAGGAGCTGCAGAGGTGAGGCAGCACCATGTGAAATGCAGTGACGGAATTAAGATTTGGCAATGAACTTCTTTTCTCTCCAGGCTCTTCGGCAGTCTCTGTAGACGAAACAGACTGTCATCCTGTATTGCTGAAAGCTGGCTTGCAGTTTCTGCTTGTGTTTGCTTGTTCACATTCTATACAGTTCTATTTTTCTTACCAGTTGATGTGATATGGATATGGATGTGGTGAAACACAAGGGGAAAAGGTATGGTTCGTGTAATATAAAATATAAAAATGTTTTCTTACTGCAGGAAGATTTTACTTCTTCAGAAAGAAGACTGTAGAGCTGCAGAAAAAGATATCTTTATATTAAATATATTCTTTATATTAAACAGGATATTTCTTACTGAAACATGTTTCTTTACAGCCAGTACTTGCCCTGCAGATGTAAACAATTAGCAATTTCTAAAAGTCTGGGTTTTGTTTCCTTTTTTATTTAAATTAGACATATTGCATGTGAATGTTTACTAGCTTATTGTGTTTGATTGTAAAGCCACTTACAGGATTTTAGTACTTAAAGTTATAAAACTTGGTGGAACTTCTCTCTAGTTATTTGCTTAGTTTTAGGTTCTAACTATAAATAAAGTAATAGAAGTACAAGCTTTTCTTTTTCTTACTTTGTTGTTTTGATAACATACTTAGACACAATTAATGAAGTCAGCATTAAAACCTCCAATGAATACCTCACTGTTACTATAAAATGATGAAGAAATAGTGCATGTACAGAAGGAATTTATAGAAAATACTTGCTATTTTGTAGTGAGTTATGGTGAAATAAACTGGTTATATAAGGTTTGGGTTTTTTGAATATTCAGTAAGAATATAAACGAAAGCAAAGTCTGTACCTATCACTTCACCCAGTGTAATTAAGAGAAAAATGTTTGGTAGAAATACAATCAGGATGACATTTGATTATTATGTCTGCTTTAATAAAGACTAAAAATCCTGTTTTGTCTTACTCACATTGTATGCATGTGAAACTAAAACTACAGGCAATAGTGAAAGAATTGTTTCCTTTTCTCAAACATACGTTGTACTTTTAAATAGTTGAAAAAACTTTAAAATTGTGTAATGTTCAATTTCCATACTAGTCTTCCAGTAAAGTACTATGTTTCAGGAATTTAAACTATGAACAGTGTTTTTGACTTAGCCCAAGGAATTTATTGTGTAGGCTGGTTAATGAGGAAGCCAAGTACCTACTTGTAAAAATAACTAAATAACGCTCTTGTTTTGTACATAAGCTCTAATAGTTAGTAAGAGCAAGTTGTGATGGTTATCTTTAATGAGCACAAACTCTATCACTGTGACAACATGCCTTATTTTCACTTGTATAGCAGGAATTTTACCTTTCTGATGCTTTTGTAGTTTAGTGTTGTAGTTTTACTATGTTAAAAGCAAATAGGCTGGAAGCATTATGGCAAAGCTTTGAGGTCTTCAGTAAAAGTCCCACGTATCTGCTTTTTCCTTTGTGTGAAGTGATAAAAGGTAACTGAAGGTTGATAAAGTATCAATAGTGTTTAAAGTCATGTATACTGTGATAATGTATGTCAGTATTAGGCTGTTGGACTTGCTTTGCAAGGAGCCGAATAAATGCATAGGAAGATAAAATTCCTCTTTTAAAGTGTGTACAAAGTGATAAAAAGGGTGATTGTGGGATATACAGATATAACTTTATTAACTGACCATATTGCTAAGTAGCATGTATGTGAATATGGGCCTTTGCTGATGTATTAGTAAGTCCAGAAGAGTAATGCCCCATTAAGAAAGTAAATACACAGGTAGCCAGTCAGGAGATAAAAAAAGAATGACTAGACTAAAATGTAAAATTATAGTCAAGTACAGATTGATGGTGCAGCATTATCAAAGCCATTTTAGTTTATGGAATCGTATTTGTTACCATCTTTATTCCTTCTTGCTTCTTTATTAATCTTGTGAGATGCCATGACTCTTAAGAACTAACACTTTTGTATCAATTATTTTAATAATCCTGAACTATGTGCCCAAATTTTCCATCTTTTATTTTCCATCCATAAGTAACTAGACTTCTGTTACTGCTTCAGTTTCTGTTTTCATATGGTCTTTGATAGATAAACCTTTATAGGCAGGTTTCATGTATTAGTACAGTTTGTAGAGTAACTTTTTGAATATAGAGGCTCAATTTTAAACTAGATTTTAAACTTATGTCTCAGATGGAAATCACTTTTTTGCACCACAGGATTGCCCTTCTCTATGCTAATATTGAATAGGTTTATATATTTAATATAGATTTGGGGTTTGATGAGACCTCTGTTATTAAAAGCATATGAAAACATTACCTTCATTAGGAATAGATTCTCCTTGATACGCTACTGAGAAAATCAGGGACTACAAATTATAAGGGGCTTGTTTATTCTCTGCTACAGTAAAGATCTATTAGATCTATACTGGCTTTCTAAAATACTTTTGGGTTTTGTCCCTGATGCCACCTCAAGTTCTTATTGTAGCGCTATATGGACAAAAAAGGTTTCCTGCTTATTCTCGGAATGACACTGCTATGACAAAAATTACCTCTAAAGATCTTAACAGCATACTTGTCAAGTTTAGAGTAATCTAGACTTAAGTAAAATGGTATGCTGCTACTAGAATTTTAAGGAAAAATGCAGTGCTTTTAAGGTTGTTTTTTGTTTGTTTGGTTGGTTGGTTGGTTGGTTTTTTGTTTGTTTGGTATTTTTTTATCCTATTGTAATTATTTAAAATGAGAGAGTAACCATTTTTGCTTGGAAGTTAACCGAAATATCCACTACAAATTTTCCTCCCTCGAGTACATGGATACTTTATTATGTACACGAAAACACAGGCTGAGAAAGCAGGGGCTGTTCAGCCTGGAGAAGAGAAGGCTGTGTGGAGACCTGATAGCAGCCTTCCAGTATCTGAAGGGGGGCTATAGGGTTGCTGGGGAGGGACTCTTCACTGTAGTGACAAGACGAAGGGTAACAGAGTCAAACTTAAACAGGAGAGGTTTAGATTGGATATAAGGAAGAAATTCTTTACTGTTATGATGGTGAGGCACTGGAATGGGTTGCCCAAGGAAGTTGTGAGTGCTCCACCCCTGGCAGTGTTTAAGACCAGGTTGGTCAAAGCCTTGGGTGACATGGTTTAGTGTGAGGTGTCCCTGCTTATGGCAGGGGGGTGTTGGAACTATTCTATGATTCTATAAAACTTGGTGCTGTTAATTCAAAACAAATCTGTGCTCAGCTCTCCCAAATCTATTAAAGGGCACTATCTTTCACTAAGATGAAGCTTTAAAAAAGTTGAAAAAAAAATTCCAAAGTTGGGCATGTGTAATTATAAATAAATGAGTCATATTTTTTTCTTTTTTCTTTTTTTTTTTTTTTTTAAATTTTTGTTATGGTTAAAATAGGTATTTAATT
>NDXB01013994.1:69397-81915 GCA_002631895.1 Agapornis roseicollis
ACTGTTGTGATGGTGAAAATAGGGATCTAATTTTTATCCCTCATTTTGAGGGGTTAAGCATATATGTAGGTCACTTAGGCATATAATAGTGTTATATAATTGCAATTTATAAAAATGATTGCACTGAAAAGAGTGGCTATGACTTTTGGTAAGGAAGCTGTTATATATACAGAGTTTAGTTGAAGCTAACACTAAAGCAAAATAAATCTCATGGATGACTAAACTGTGGTCCCTGTGTGTAAAACAATCCCCAGAGAACAAGAAAGTTAATTTGAAATATTTTTGTTCTTCTGGTCTTCAGCCAGATGCCTTAAATTCTGAAAATCAAGCCTCAAGTGACATTCCACTCCAGTGGGAAAGGAAAGAAGAACATATATTTTGGTCCTGCAGAATCATATTTACCTCATTAACAATTAAAACATGTAATTTGAATACCGAACTACTGCTCTCTCATTCCCATTGTCTTGTTCAGTCACTCTTTCTCAGTCACTTTCATTCTCTTCCTCTTAAAATTAGCATATTTACTTTAAAAAACATCTTCCAAGTGTGATGTAGGAATAGGAACTTTTGGAAACTGCAGAACATTAGATTATCTATCTTGTGCATTTCAGGCCAGTAGAACTGAACTGGAAATAAAATTAATGAGTCACTGTCCCATGTTCAGATCTTGGAATTGTCTTCCAAAACTCCATTTAGAGAAAGCAAAATAAACATGTAAATTTTAATATAAATGAATGCCATCATTTCATCTTTTTAGCAGATTCTGATGAAACTTAATAACTCCTCCAGTAACAATTACTTTGGTAAATATAGTTTTATTCTAGTATACAGTTGTCTTAATATAAATATGTCCATTAGTGTGTATTAGGTATCTATCATCAAAGTTACATCACAAAATAAAAGCAAGATGTGAAAATTGAATGTACTGTGTTCAGTGGGACAATTTTTATCCTATTATAATTATTTAAAATGAGAGAGTAACCATTTCTGCTCGGAAGTTAACCGAAGTTTAAGGCAGCATCTGAACACACCAGCTGGAAACAAGGAAAAGAAGAAGTGAATTCTTTAGATCATTGCATTGTGTATTACCTGATCCCACTGCCTCTACCTTAAACTTCCCTAAACTTTTGATACTTCCTATTGATATATATTCATTGTGGGCAGTGATGAATAAAGACTCCCTTTTTCTCAGCAAATTAAGGTTAAATATGATTTTAAAATTAAGTTCAGAGTATCAATATTCTGTTGTTACTGTGGGCAAGGAATGGTGCTTTCCCTATCTCTAGGTAACTAAAAAAACTCCAACTCCTCAAAGTGGAAAATGTCTCTTTATAGAACAGAGTTATATTGTTTCATGAAATCATGTTTTGTAGCCTGACCTAAAAGTCTGTTAAGCAATCCAGTCATGAAAACTCTGAGAATTTCCTGGCCCCTATGTACTATCCAGAATAATCTTATAATTATTCATGTGACCCTGTGAACCCAACAGCTGAAGTACAAGCAAACAAATAAGGCATGGATTCAGTGTCTACAAAATTAGAAAATGAGAAATAGGTTTCCTGTGCTAAGGAAAATCTCAGAGTTGCTCTTTTATTAGCTGTATGCCATGGGTAGGATGCATAAAGTTTGCGACTGGAGTAACAGTCCTACTGATCTTTTAGAACATTGTAAATTACAATAGGTTTAAAATGAAAAAAATTAGAGATACAGCAAGCATCTGTGGCAGTTTATGTATATGTAATACTTATCTTTCTGAGTGTAGATCTAAGCTGTAGACTGTTTCTGATAGATTTGGAAAAATCTGCCTTTCAACATAAATCCACAATGTACAGTACAATAAAATCCCAGTGTCAGTCAGTCTGATACAAATAATATTAGTGATTATATAAACATAAAGTTTTATTACATGTACTTTGTCTTTTAGCTTTGTCACGTTTACTCTGAGCTTGAAACCTTTACAAGCAATTCAAAGGAGTTCCTTTAGTCACACAGACGCAACATCATACCACATAAAAATTAAATTAGCCAGTGCTGTGAACTTTAACTGCTATCATTAAATATCTTCTGAATTTTAGTATCACAGACACAGGAATGAAATAGACTGTGTGCTTTGTGAATCAGTTATGTGAGTATATGTCTAATGTTTCATAAGAACAGGTAAAGCCAGAGTTTTGCTAAAATTAGTTACACCTGTCTTCTTGAAATACAATGATAAGCAAAATATTTAAGGGCTGGTAAGACACAGTCTTTGACAGCCATAATTTTTAGGTTATCTGTTTCATGCTTTGTTTTTAACATGGTCCTGTTGAACAGAGATCTGTTCATATATACAATGAGTTGCCCTTTAAGCTTACTGTCAATTCTGTAGTTCAGAAAAATGTAACTAAGCTCATCTTTCAAAGTTGTTTAAAGAATCAGTTAACGTGCGTGGAGATGCAGTTCCTGTTAAATGTGTGAGCTCTGCAGAACCCTTTCCTCAAATGGAAATGTTACAGTAGTTATAAGGTACAAAATCATACCAATTTCTGCCTGTATTTGATGTGTGTGTGATGTTGCTGTAAGTGATGTGAAGAGCTCCTGTGTTGTGTTTGGTGTCATCCTTTCATTTTCTCCTTAATCAAATTGAAATTTCAAGCACTCATGAGCAAGCTTTCAAATGACTGTTAATTGACGTCTTTTGTCAGCTTCTATTTTACGTCTTAAATTGATTCATCTTAGTGCTTATTTGGATCTAAAGCATATTACTTGTTATGAGAACAAACACTATTTCTTCTTCACTGGATTGATGATTCTTTAAGAGTCGGACTTTCTGGGGGTGGGGATGTTGTGGTAATCTGTGCCCCGTGTATATCAGATTGCTTGTTCTGTCTTTCAAATTTGTGAAGTCCATCTTTCCTTTGGTAATGGCTTTTAAAATAATTAGTACTGTTACCATACAAAACAGGAAAATTAGCAAGTAATAACAAGCAAGTTTTACAAAAAGTGAAAATAATGCCTCATCAGACTTTTGGGCCTGCTATTACAATTTCTGGTCATAAGTAAAACCAGCTCTCAAATATATTTGGTTTCTTAAAACTGTGTAATTATTTTCTTCTTACCATGAATGAAACTATTTTCCTACTAAAGGTATTGGTCATATACTAGAACTGAATGGAGATGGCTGATATTATTTCTGAAGAATGACAAGTTATGTTTAAGGATTGTCTCTGCAAGATGGCTTGATCCTCATTAAATTCAGTTTCTGCTCCTTGAAATGATCTCATCCTTAACAGGATGCAATTCATAAGAAATATTGGCTGGTGAGGTAATACGCGTTCCGTAATTGCAATTGAAGCTGTAGAGAGCTCACAGAACACCAGTTAATGAATATTAATATTTGGGCACATCTGCACTTGTTCACTCTTATGGCAACCTTCCAGCTGCTGTCGATACTGCTGCCTGTGTTACCAGGCTGAACTTGTCTGTTTTCCTGTGTGCTCTATTCTTCTGTGCCATGTTGCCCAGTTACAACTTACTGTAAAGGATTTGATCCTGTCCCTCTACTCTGCTCTCGTGAGACCTCACCTGCAGTATTGTGGTCAGTTCTGGTGTCCTCAACATAAAAAGAACATGGAACTGTTGGAACAAGTCCAGAGGAGGGCCACGAGGATGATCAGGGGACTGGAGCATCTCCCATACGAAGACAGGCTGGGAAAACAGGCCTNTGTGGTCAGTTCTGGTGTCCTCAACATAAAAAGAACATGGAACTGTTGGAACAAGTCCAGAGGAGGGCCACGAGGATGATCAGGGGACTGGAGCATCTCCCATACGAAGACAGGCTGGGAAAGTTGGGGCTGTTTAGCCTGAAGGAGAGAAGGCTGCATGGAGACCTGATAGCAGCCTTCCAGTATCTGAAGGGGGCCTATAGGGATGCTGGGGATGGGCTCTTCATTAGGGACTGCAGTGACAGGACAAAGGGTAACGGGTTCAAACTTAAACAGAGGAGGTTTAGATTGGATATAAGGAAGAAATTTTTTCCTGTTATGATGGTGAGGCACTGGAATGGGTTGCCCAAGGAAGTTGTGAGTGCTCCATCCCTGGCAGTGTTCAAGGCCAGGTTGGACAAAGTGGTTTAGTGTGAGGTGTCCCTGCTTATGGCAGGGGGGTTGGAACTAGATGACCTTAAGGTCCTTTCCAGACCTAACTATTCTATGATTCTATGATACACAGCAAAAAAATGCTGTTGCATAAGTGAGCAATGTTGCTATGAGGCATGGTACTCTGTATTGTACTCTGTGTTGGCACTGAAGGACCCGCTCCTTCCTAGTCACTGAAGAGACAGCAAAAGTTTGAAAAACTTTTGAGAACAGGCACTGCAATGAGGATACTGACAAGACAACTGCTTGCTCCAGTGTTTTATCTAAATTGTTAGAACCTGAAGCTCATTTACAGAAAAGCAAAGGAAAACATCTGGGCCTCCCACAGTGACTTTAATACTAGACCTTATTAGAAAAGCCATGAGTGAGAGAGTTTGGTTTGTGTATGCTGGAACAGGCGTTGACTCCTATGATGACGAGATGCCTGAAGACCATATTCCTTTCCTGTGATGTGTTCTTTCCTTTGAATGTGCAAGGTGACTGGGCAGACCCTGCTGCATGCTCTGCCATGCCATCCATACATGCCCTGACCTGGGGAGGTCACTTTACTTTTGACTCAGTAGGTATGTTCCAGGGGCATACATATGGTGTTTGCTTTTACTCACTGCTTGCAATTGCAAATTATGCAAGCAGATAGTTTTTTTAAAATCACAATCTTGTTAGATGCATTAAAAAAGTACACACAATGCAAGAAAAAAAAAAAAACAAACTAAAACCAAAACCAACCAAAAAACCATCTTACTTCATTTTTCTGTATTTCCTTTCTGTCCTCTTTTACCTACTTCTGCTGACTGCATTCAAAGCATCCTCAATGCAGTGATACTTAGATCTTTCTACCTCAGCTATCTACTCAGAACATCCTCCCCTTTGTTTTTCCTGATGCTTCCATGCTGGTGGGCTGCTGCAGTAAATAAACATTTCCATTTCTTACATTCTCAAAGTAGCTCCTGGTTTTGTTCTTTGTAGTGTAAAACACCACCTCTGAACCACACCACCCTGAATATGCCTGAACTACCCTATAGTAAATAGCACATTTGTCAATGGGCAAAATTGTAGTGGTAATAGTTGCTGTGTGTATGTATTTTGAGCAAGGTCTTCTCCCTGTCCGTGCCCCCCAAAAGTAACAGTAATCCCAGTGTGCTATGAGGTACATTTCAAATTGTTCCATGGCACTGTATTCTCCTATTTTCTAGGCATTTTTTCAAATACAAACCAGCATTTCAGCAGTCTAGGGATATTTTAAGGAATTATTCCATTACGAAAAGTATTATTTCAGCATTCAAGATCTTCTGTTTAGGCACCATGTGAAAATACATAGAACAAGATATGAGCATATGAAGTTCTAGAGCGTGCTGTTAACTCCTGATGTTCTGAACAGTCTTTGCACAATTACATGCATTTCACTGCAAGTATGTATTTATAGATCCAGCTTTCTTGCTGGTGAGTTGCTGCTGCAGCTCTGAGATTGCCTGCCTACAGGTTTGCCTGAGGCTATTTGTCATCCTGACCTGCTGTGGTGGATGGTGACCATGTCACACTGTGCCAAACCAGTCCTTTACTGCTGTTTCTTAAACACAAATGCAGACCTGCACCACATGGCTGTTCCAGGAGAAGTTCTTCCAGGTGATGACAGTTCTTTTTTTCCTGTTGGTAAAGCTAGATGGCAAGTGCTGTTGGTGAAACTGAAATGAGTTCTGCTTTGCAGAGCAATTGTTGGCTTGCAGAGCCAGCCAATACATCTCCAAAAACTGTTGAGTGTGAAGAAGGCCATCATGATATGTAACCCTTTATTTTATTTCTTTTTAATCTAGGATGGTTGTTAATACTTTAAGAATGTTGTTTGTTAGCCAAAAAAGATGGATCATGAGATGCTGGAAGAGGACTCGTGGGAATTTTTTGAGTTTGACCCCAACTTGTAAAACTGCAGTTCCTTCCAGATAGCTCTTTCCACATTTGCCACTCTGCAGCCAGGGGGAAACTGTGCAATGGAGTGTCACAGGAAGACAGAAATCGGAGAAGCTTGAGATAGGTGGTGAAACTCATGCAAGTTTGAGTGGCAGCATAATTTGCTAAAGCTTGTGGATGATTGTTTGTCATCATCTGCTTCATCCTGAATAGTAAGTAGGAATGGAATTTAGTTGACCACAGATTTTATCCCTTGCCTCACTTGTCTTGTAAAATACCAGAACTTAGTAAGACACTTAGCCAAAAATTTGATCAGTTGTTCTGGTGTGTGCTTATTTGGTCACAGGCTGCAGAGGACCACCAAGAACAAATGTCTATCTTTTCTGCTCCAAATACTGGAAAAGACTTACAGAAAATTTGTCAAAAGGGTTTCTGAAGGCCTCACCTATTTGCTGACGTGAACAAGACATGTCAGTGAACAGAGCTGAGAAACAGTCTTGACCCAACAGACTTTTCTGCTGTTCACAATACCATCTCTGTCAGTCATAATATCCTGCAGCTTTGAGCAACCTGCATAACTGAGATACAGAGCTCTGGCATGTCTTCTTGAGAATCTTAAGTACATGAGAGAAAGAAAGACAGGTATATAAACTATTCTAGACATAGCAGAAAATGCATTCAGTGTTTAATGTATTTCAGTTCTCATCACTGACATGTAATCAAAAATTGTTATAACAGATTCCAGTTTTAGAAAATCCATGAGTTAAACATTTCCTTCTTCCTGAAAATCAGAAAAGTGTGCATACTGAACTTATAGCACACTCTTCATTTTTGTTGAGGAAGGTCTTGTAGAGATGGTCAGTCTTTGATCTTTTTGGGTGCAGAACATTTGCAATGATGCACATTTGAACCCAGTGATCACCTCCAGTCTCCAATGCTGTTATTTTCTTAATTTTTTTAAAAATGTACTTTTGTAGCTGGAACCCTTGGGATCCATGCTTAGTGCATAATAACACGAAGCTTCTGTCCTGAATAAAACACAGGGAAATTTATAAATTTGTTTTAAAAAACCCAAAGTGTTTGTATATATTTGCAATTTTGCCAAAGGTTTGGCTTTCTGCAGGGGAAGTTTGAGTAATAATGAAGTTACATACAGATGCTTGTTACCTTGCTGTTCTATATTAAAGATTTGTTTCTTTTAGGCATGTCTTTAGATTACATTTTATTGCAATTTAAATAAAATGTTTTTAAAAATTTTTACTGGATGACCCCGCCAGTAGCAATAGAAAATAAAACATTTTTGCTGTGGCTTTTGAAGTTTTCTTTTAATAAAAGTTTTTTTTCCCCTTATCATTGCAAACATCCATCCATGCAGAATCTGATTGTTTCCTGTTGTCTTAACGAGATTTTGTAATGAATTTCTCTTCAGAGATGCCTGAGCCTTATGAGAAGCAAAGAGAGGAAGTTGATGAAGGGAGTGCTGTAACTAGATTCTGTAGTGCTGTAAGCAATAAGCATGCACAATCAAGTAAGCCTTCTCAGAAATGGGATCTCTGCAAACACAGTGCTGAGAAATGGGTAGCTTAGGTCAGAAAGCTTGCTGTGCTTTTCCAGAGCTGACATTAAGAGCCCTTTCCCAGGTGTCTTTGTACCTGTAATGTTTACTCAGACTATATAGTTGTGAATGAAAAGTACTGTACGAGATAGTAGGATTTGTTTCTAGTTTTGCACAGCAAGAATTATTTTTGAAAATATGAGAAGATGAAATGCAATCTCTGTAATTATTCTGTGTTGGTTTAGAAATCTTAAGAGTTCATATGACCTGACTTTAAATCCCAGAGCAGTGGCAGACCTTTATTCATAGATTGGTCTGTCTGATTATCAGCATTTCTGCAAATCCCAATTGACAGTTGTTTGTTCCAATGTCTTCAAAAATCAAGCTATAGGTATTTGAATTAAACTCTTGTGGTGTAAATACATGTGAAAGTGATTGGAATGATCCTTGGACATGACTTCCAAGCGATTACTGTTAGCTTCATTTGGTCAATATTAATGAGGGCTTTATTCTGAAAAACCTTCAGTAAATTAAAGAGAACCATCAAAATTTGCTCATTTAAATGATTTTTTTCGTGGAACAGAGCATATTTGGAAAGAGCAGTGTTTCCTGTGATGCTAATAATTGTGTTCAGGCTCATATATTCTTAAAATCTTTGTGTTTTCAGACTAAATATTTAAGTGATCTTCAAGGCATACTGTCCTGAGATTTGTTACTTGTTAATATACCATTCTGGTTTGCAGGCATTTAAAATCATTTTAAAAACACGCAACAAATGAAGGCTTTGTGTTGCAGGAATGCTGCACATGAGCTGTTGGCAGCCCTTTCTAATAGAATTGCTCTGTAGCTAAACACACACAAACATGCACACTCCTTCTTCCCCCGTTTCTTTGTTTCATTTTTATTATTCAGGTTATATTAATTGAGGTTGGGCAGATGCCAATCAGAAACAATGCAGTGAATTATTAAAGCCCCATTAGAGTTTATTTTCTGTTGTTTCTGTAGCATAGTAGCACTAAGCATTATTTTTCGTGATTGTTCTTTAAAATGAACTTTCTGGGTACACATATTCTTTATATAAAGTTAGAGAAATTAAGTCTCTTTCCTAATAATAAGAATTTTCAGTCTGTTCTTAATTCCAGTTTCTGTGTTTCATATGTGCCAAGCAGCTGCTAGTTGTTTGGCAAAATGGTAACTTGCCCCCAGGTTCTAAGCTAAATACCTGAGATGGAGAAAACATGAAGAGAGAAACAAATAACAGATTACAGTAAATAGGAAGAGATATGTGTAAGATTAAGTAAGAAATTATAACAATTATTTGAGCGAACTGCAATACCCAGTATTTCCAGTGAAGCAGAACTTGTGAACTCCAGATTCATTTTAAGGGAATATCTCTCTTAAACTGTAGGGCTAAGAATGGCTGTAGTGTTTAGGTTTCTGCCATTTTTACATAGGAAACCTGCAGTAATGTCTGTGGAGGAAAGAACACAATACAGTTTGCAATTGTAGTGATGATTAAACGGAAGAAAAGATTATGAGGGGAAAATGTGGAATAGTTTCAGGGACAGCATGAGTTGCTTGTTCTTGTAGTTCTTATAGTTATTTTTAGAGAATGTCTTAATAAAATGTTTGTTGTCGCTGTAAGACAGTTTTATTGCCTGAAGGTTATCAATAAACTAACTTGCAGAAACCCGTTTTAAGTTACTAGAAGCAAAACTGAGGTTTTTTTTTAAAGTCGAGTTTTGATGATTTATTGCATAAATTACTAAGACCTGAAAAATATGTTTTGTTTCCATTTATTCTCCAAATATGGACTCTGTTGTAAAACTACCAGGATGGAATTCTGCCTAAATTCAATCTTTATTGTAATGCTAATTTTCATTGTTTTTCTTCTTTTATTCTGGAAAAAATTATATTGCTAGTAATTTATTTTCCTTTTACTTACCATTAAAATCTCTTAAACAATGGAAGAGAGTAAAAAAGCAGCAGTATACTTTCATTGGAATACCAGTGAATTAGTATATTGAGTTACCTGTTTCAGCTCATTTCTTATTTTAAAAGGAAAAAGCAAAAAAAAAAAAACAAAAAAACAAACAAAAAAAACAAACAAAAAAAAAGTATTAGAATGTATGTTTGTCTAAAGTAAATCTCAAGGTTTTATAATTGAATATAAATTTTACCATATACATGTTTAGTACTCATTACAGTGGTATATATGAGAGTTCAACCCATATTCCTTCTACTATGTGTCAGTACTTTGCAGTACTTAGAAATTTGAAATATGTCTGATATTGCAACATTTTCAGATCCAGCTCCTGTCCTCAGTTTCTTGTGAGCTACACCTCAATATGTAGCATGTGAAACAGCGCCACATCGGACTGCACATAACTTTGAATCTTTAGTTTGAAATGGAAGGCAAGAGTGAATCAGGAGCGATATGCTCTTGTGAATCATTGTTTTTTGACAGGTAACTGTCAGTTTATTGCTGCATTTCACTCTTTTTGGTTCATATTAATTTTTAATTGCAGTAATCATTCCTTCATAGTGATGTAGATCAATGTAACTACATCTGCCAGAATGAACTGTAAGCCCTGGCTTGGAATCAACTGTTTTTAGCCTAGCAGGCAAGGTTAAGTTTACCCAGTTTTCTAGCGCAATCTCACTGAAAGGTGATTTTCCCTATCAGTTACCTGAGGGTTATGTTCCTATTCTGATTGCTTCAATTCTCTTCAGTGGCTAAGTATACACATTCTAAGTCTGTATTTTTTCCTAAACTCATCTGTGTGCAGCAGCAGTAACAAATTCAGAGCTTTAACAGATCACAGCAAACAGTATTTGAAAATGTTATGTGAAGCACAGAGTCTTTGGAGACAGCTAGTGCCCCGAAGTCTACTTTATATAAAAGAGATTAACACCATTATTCTATGTACAATCTCTCCAGCAAAACAGTGTCGCCTATTTCTGTCAACAAATGGGTTCTTTGCTTAGGCAGCTGAAGGAAACATTGGTTGTGTAGGCAACAGAACATGCCTTTATAAGTTACAGAACCAAATTTTAAAAATAGTTTGGAAGGTAACTGCAGTTTTGAGAAGTTAAAATATTTTCATTAACTAAATATTTTTTCCAACAAGCCAAGAAGACGAATTATGTCTGCCATGTGTGACACACTCATAATCCTTGTGTAAGGCAGGTTCACTGTTCTACAGTACACCTTTTGGAAAGGTGCGCATCCCACTGCTCCTTGCAGACACTCACCTGATTAAAAGGTCTGCACATATCCTACCCAGATAACACACTTTCTAAGAGTCCATTTTCTTTCTAAATAAAGGTGGAGATGAGCAGGGTTCTTAATGAGAATTTAAGAGACCATGAAACTGTTGTACCCCAAAGAAAAGAAGATAAAGATGCTCAGTAAAGGTTTGCTTTTTCTAGAAGCTGAAAAAAAATCTGGAAAATTTGCAGGGAGCAGGAAAAAGAATAGATACTACCGCATTTCACAGCATAATGAATCACAGAAGCCATATTTCTCTTGGAAGTGAATTCTAAAAATCATAGGCGACATGTGATTTATTTTATGTTAAGAAACGTATCAGTGTTATTTTTCAAATCACTGAATTATATTATTAGTTGATAAATTATTATATTTTAAATAATATTTGACTGGTTCCCCCAGTAAATAGTTAACACAAAAATAAAAGCTAAGAAAAACATTCATTTCGATCATATTTAATTTTCTTATTTATAGCAAAAAAATAAGAAATAAAAATTTGCCAAGTTTTGAATTTAGTAGCTGAATCAAAGCTTCAGCTATTCTCAGTTTCTTTAGCTGGATGAAAGAGTTAGATCATTGTTCACAGCTTCTGTTTGTAGTGGGTCAGATAGATACCTTGTCAGATACTTTGTGGGACCAGGGCATTTGAACTGCCCTCACATACATGGCAGGGTGGAAGGCAGGCCTTAGAACAGAAGTGGAGGTGTGTGCAGAGCACTGTCAGGAGCCACTTCCCTCCTTGGTTACATGGCTGGGCATGTATGTGTCCTGTGGAAGTTGCCCATGCCTCTGACATTTGGCATGCACAGGCTGTGCAGTTTCTTATGATTTGACTTGGTGCATGTGTGCTCGCATCATAGGAATGGATGCAATTTCCATGGTTGGTGGATAGCTGTATTTTATTTATGTGCACAGAAGGATGGCATCAAGAAATACACCATTAATCACAAAAACCAGTCATTATGCCTTCAGCTTATTTCTTGTGTGCATCTAAGGATTGATGAGGAACAAACCCCATGAAAATTGTCTCAGCACCTGTCCTGGTCACAGTTATAATGATCTTTCCCTATGTTAGTTTTAATTTTGGTAGTTTACACTTTGTAATTACAAAGCACAGATCATTGAAACAAATTAATGTTAATTAGTAACTCAGCATACAAGAATGCCAAGAATCAAGTCTGTCCTTGTATACTAAATGAAAAGATTTCTTTCAGGTTCTTGTTTTGATCATTAAGCTCTTTTAAATAAGCAAACATTACTTAGTTGCTAAGCCACAGAGCGAAGTTCACTAGTGTGATAGCACAAATATCGGAAAAAGAGTACTAAACCAATATTAGATAGAGGACCTGCGCGTAGGCTGGAAGTAATGCAATGAGCATGACACCAGGACCTTTTGAATGATTGCTCACAGAGATTAAAACAATTTCTGTTTGCAAAAACACGCCCCACTCAGCAAGGAAAATGTGCAAACCCTGAGGAAATCTGTTTTTCTGCTACTGATGTCTGTAGGACTTTACTGAAAGTATGGTAGATTTAATAGTCTTATGAATAACTTTGTGTGTGTTACTTATTTAGATGTTGGCCAGATGTATTGATGTGGCTTTTTTTTTTTTTTTTTTTTTTTTTAATTTTTTTTTTTAAACTTGTTTTT
>NDXB01013994.1:89396-101054 GCA_002631895.1 Agapornis roseicollis
TTTTTTTTTTTTTTTATTAAATTCCCAGATATACTGTACAGTTTTCTTTGTAGGATTGAGAGCATACTTATTTTTTTTTCTGTAGGTTTTTAGATACATACGTTTGTAATTGGTGGAAAATTCCTTAGTATTGACCCTATAATGATAAGAATTGTTTAATCTGATGCTTTATTTTGTATTTTTGTCCAGAGATAATATTAATAAAATTGACATCTATAAATAAAATTAATTTTTAAGTTCTATACTGTATTCCCACGAGGTCCTTGTATTATCATACCTAGCATGAATTCTTCAGAAACCTAAGTGTAGTTGTTTTCATCTGGGAGTTGGAAGCATCACTGAATTCTGCCAGTTAAGAAAGAATATGCTAGTCAATGAAAAAATAATGGTGTTTTGGCCGGGTTCCATGATCATTCCTCCAGTAGAGTATCTTCAGACAAGACGTATATTCACTGAATAAACAAAGTGACTCTGAGTGTACTGCTCACATTCCAGTTCTGCACAGCCACTCTTTCAGACTTCCTGGGGAAATGGAGAAAGGTTTCTTGTGGCAGTGTATTGTTTTTCAGTCTTGTGTGCTCTAGCAAATTTCATAACTAACTTTTCATGATGTAGTCCTGGTGCTTTTAAAAGTGATGTAAACTGTGTGTAGACTAGGCTAAGGTTAGAATGAAGAAGTTATAAAAATGTTGGAGTATGATATTAATAGTTGCTGGGATCAAGGCAGAGTTTTGGTGTCTACTTAGTTTATGACCATAGATGCAGTCTGAAAGGCTCTGCTGTCTTCTTAAGTCCTCCTATCTGTAATTTCTTTACAGTTAATCACAGTTCTGAAAGGCTCCGGGAGGTTTTCTTCTTCTTTGCCTCTCAAAGAAACTTTTTTGGATTGTTGCCTAACTCACAGCCCTTTGTCCCATTAAAGCTAATGCTATTGCCTTTTATTAGCGACTCTAGTGCAGAGTGCATAATAGCTGTAAAGGTAGGGCATTTGCTAATAAAGAAACCCATGTTGTGGTTTTTGTAATGCTTCACTGAAGTTTCCTAAAACAAAACTAAATCCGTTTATTACTTTTGGCCTGTTTAAACAACACTGATATAAATATAACTTGTACAAAAGCTTGGGTGTAGGCTAACTTATTTCTTAATATATTTCAAGGCAAAACTCCAGCAGAATTTAAATTGCTCTAGTTTGTAACTCTGCTGTCAAAATCAAATGCTTTTGGTCTTCACAGGATGTGTGCTCGTCCTTAATTTCTAAACTTTCTTTCATTCGAATCCCAGTGTTTCAACTTTTATCTGGGGATGGGGGTAACCTGACCTCTCAGTGAGCCAGCCAAATCCATGTCTTCTTCATGGCTTACACAAGGCACGTCAGTTATGCATTTTGCCACAGTTTGTAGCTTTAAACTGAGCAGCTGTTGCCTGACTCTTAGTTTAGACAAGTGCAGCGTGCAGACTTTCTGTCGTATTGGAAGTACCTGATCTTCTGGCATTTCAGGAGGAACCTAAGGTTCAATGGGAGACACATTTGCTGGTAAGATTTGCATTTCTGTGGCCCATAGTACTTGGCTCTGATAATATGTAGGTAGTCAAACAGTTTTATTTCCAGAGTTAGAAGTAGATTGGGTGGGTAAGGGTTCTAATCTAATGTTAGATCTATAATGCCTGCATCGGATAACAGTGCTTTAAGCATATTTAAAACTGTTGTTAGGTGTAAAATAAAGGATTCAATATAAACAAAAAGAAATAAAAAGCCCTCTCTGTCTTCAGTGTGTATTTTGTATTTCAACTTGCTCAAAATGGAAATCAATATAAATATCTATAAGTAATCTAGGTATACTTTGCATTTATTTATTTCACATTCTAACTATTTCGATATCAAATTATGATGTGGATCATTCCTGTTTTTCTTCTACAAATATAAGTGACTGTTACAAAAAATGCTGTACAAAAGATGAATGTGAGATAAAAAGAAGTTTTAAAAAAGTACTAGCACCAGGTAATTAATTTTTTTCCTGAAGTTTAAAAATTACTCAAATGTTACAATTTAGTAACATACTTTTGAGGTAAATCCACTCCTGTTATTTTGTTTAGTAAGATTTTATTCTTGGATCTTCAGTACACAGCTTGTAACTTGTAACCAGTTCATGTTTTGTGGATGCTTAAGGCAGTTGATTTTTTTTTCCCTTTCTGAATGACAGAAGTGCATAGCAGCATGTAAAAGCAACTTGTTGCTACTAACTGGTCATAAAGAAACACCTATATTTGCTTTCTTTTTTTTCCCAAAACTGGCATGTGTAACTTCAGTGAACATTCATAAGATTTTACCCTTTGAAAAGAATGTCTTTTATGTGCTAACCCTCCCATTTCCCTAATCTGGCTGTTAGCAAAAGACTATTACAAACATTCACCATTCAAGAAGACAGTATCCCATTGCAACAGGAAGACTGTATTAGTTGTCAGCACCTGTATTTTCACTTCAGTGATTTTAGACAACACAGAAAAAAAGGGCCAGATATCAAGTGTATCTGTATTAATTGCAAATAATGGTGGTTTTAATCCTTTTATTCAGACATTAATAACCAATCTGAGATACACCTAATAGGATTACAAGAAATAGAGGGGAAATTATTTTAGTTAATTTCTGAAATATGAAAATTATAAATTCAGCTCAGACTCTGCCTTTGACAGGGCTGTTTTGTGATATTTTATTTCGCTTTGATTTGAGGTAAAATGGTGCAAGCATTTTCTAAGAAATAAGCTGATGTGAGAATTTTTCTTAGTGCATAATTTATTTAGTTTTTCTTTAAGGCAATTCATATTGACATACTTTCCTAATGTTTAAGTATTCACTTTGGAAATAGTTGTTATGTATGAAAATGCATTGCTGCATATTCTAATAATTCTGAAATAAGGAAGTTACCAGTGAGATCTATCAGGTGCAAACTGAAAATAGTTTGCCTTCAAAATATCCAACAATAAAAGAACTAGAAATACAGTTTGATGCTAAAAGTACCTTTAATTGCTTCTTGTGATTTCATGCACATCTTCTGCTTTCTTTATATAGTGTTCAGTTCTTATAGAAAGGGGTTAGATCTGATGTTGCTGCATTAGTTCTTCTATCCTGTCCCCCTGCCCCCCCTAATCCAATTTCTCTTTCCTCTGATATTTTGGAGTAAAGCACAGGTACATACCTTTTGATTTAACCATATGGTGTCTTCTGAAAGCTTTTTTTTTGTGGGGGGTGAAGGGGTGAGAGGAGGACGAGATCTCAATCTGGAAAAGCTATCGTTTTGAATGCCTTTTAATGTGTTACTGCTGGATTTGGAGAAGATTTGTTCTGAAGTTGTTCACTTGTATTTGCTCTTTCAGAATTAAATAGCAAAGCTCTGCAGAGAAATGGAACAAAAATTTCTTAAACATGGATTTTACCCTGTCAAAGTGGAGTAGCTTCTGAAGTGTCATACCGAGATACTGTTTTTTTTTGGGGGGAAAGGGGATGGGAAATCAGCTATACCTGAAGCCATTGAACCACATGTTTGGATTTTTTTTTTCCCCACTACACGTTGTTTTGTAGAATATTTATAGGTAATACTAACGTTTCCTACTGCCTGCAGCTATGGATCCGCAGCCACTGGAACAATATTGAGACTTCTGCAAATCTCATAAGGGTAAAATTTGCCAGATGCACAAGTTTATTTTCATGTGCCCAACTATCCTGAGTTGTACAAGGTCACGGTAGAATTTGTAGGGTAAAGACTTGATTGATATTTTAGAGATCTTTAAAACATCATTTTTATCAGTGAATAAATTAAACACAAATAATGTTAACAAAAGACGCAGTAAACCATTATGGCAATAATAATTCAAGCTAAGAAACCAGTACAGTAGCTAATTTGAACTCAAAAAGATGGAAAGAGTAAAAATGGTTTGTGTGATCAGCAAAGAATGCTTTTGCTGTATTTGCTGAGAAGAGTTACATCACAGTAATTAATTCTGGTTTTGTGTCAGGGTAGGCACTTTCTTGACTGAGAAAATGTAATTAATATTTTATGAGCTTAATTATGGAGTCATTTGTTAAAGCACCATGAAATAGTTTTGATATTACTTAAAGACAACCAATATTATTAAAGTTAAGATGGCACAGGATTTTGCATGCCAGCTTAGTGTTTGGGAGGAAAAAGCTTCAGGAATTTTCGATAACCATATATAGAATGGGTTGCTTTAAAAAAGAGATCAGGGAAAAACTAAATGTATTTAAAATTCTTGTGCAGAGATACAATTAGGAACTGTGTCTATAACTAGGATTTGTATTTGCTTCCAAGTAACTTGAGGGGCAGCAGGGGAGCAAAAGAAACAGCCAAGCCTCCACCACCCCAACCCCAAACTACTTTTGAACATCAAGAGGAAAAAAGTCTTGGTTTGTCTATGTTAAATTATATGAGTTAAAAAGAACAAATGTAGGTTAGCTTCAGAATAAAGAGTTCATCCTTTTTATTTTGATAATGCCATTTTTACAAAAACTATCAACTGATTGGCCAAAATATTTGGATAAGCTCAGTGTAAATTCATAACTATTTTAGTCACATAAATAGGAAATAATTTAATCTAAAATTTTGTGCAGAGATTCAATGTTTAACATGCTCACTTTTGCAAAAGTATTATCTTAAGAAAAATTCTTCTTTTTATGTATACAGGTTTTTTATAGAACATAATTGCTTTCCCTTGTGTTGTTCATGCTGTGTAAAAAAGCATGAAAACAGTAGTTCTACATTTGCATTTTATATGACTTAGAGCAGACTTTTGCAGACTAAGTTCCTGCATGCTTCATCTCTCTCTCTGATATGATTGGAAGCTAAAGAGCTTCAAGCATGTTGCATGTCACAAACAAAACAAACCCCGAATATTTGCATAGTTTGGAAATTAATTTTTTTTTAAATAAAGATCTTACAGGAAAGGGAAAGCATGAGAGGCAAAAGAAATAATAAAAAAAAAGTGATTGCATGGATGATATTACATCACTTTTTAAGACAGGAGGGCAATAAGAGCCTGTTGTTTGCAAAAGTAAAAAAGCTCATAGAATTGCAAAGCATAATGTCAATGGAGACTTCTAGCTATAGCCTTTTAAGTTGTTATTTACTTCAATGCAGTTGTCTCTGTTTTAGGCTCAGTAGTTGAAAGGAAGCAGTGCCTTAAGAGGATGCCTTAGTACTATCATCCACATGCAGAGCTCTTTCCAAGTGGTCAGTGATGCTTGCAGTCAGAGTGGGTGACCTATTTCTAGTTTGAGTTTGTCATCAAGGACCAACTGTTTGTGCTTGCTATGCCTTTTTCTTACTGATTAAAGTCTTTAAATACTAGCTTATTACCCCTGTTAAACATGCTTACATATCTACTATGGTCAAGTCACCTCTCAATCCTCACTTCATTGAACTGAATTTATGCATTTCTGATCTAAATCTCTTCCTCCGGGTCTCACTATTCAAGCCTGCACAATTGTATGGCTCTTTTGCACTCTGTGGCTAGTCTGTGTCTGTATAAGCATTAAGAAGATAGTGGATTGTTGGTATCATTGGTGATTTATGTGAGAGGACCTTCATTGCCACATCCGCCTCCTATAAACTCATAGAAAACATTTGAGTTTAGTGGCCCTTCTAATTTTTTCTGAGCCATTGCTGTTAGGAAAGCAGAACTCTATTCTGTACACAGGATCTTAACAGGATCTTAACTTAATAAAGCTTCCTATTTCCAGTAGATCTAACCTTTATGCACGAATTTGACTACTCTTTATTATTAAAGTGATACTTAATGGTTTACAAGGCAAAATACTGAACTGCCATATAACATTACTGGAATCATTTGGTTTGAAGTGGACTGTGCCAGTCATTTAGTCCCAACTCTGCTCAAAGCAAGGCTGATGTGATTTATTTTCCAATTTGTTTTGATTTCTTACTGTGTAAACAACATTGTTGACGAAGTTGGCCCTAACCCCATTAGTTGCATTTGAAGTCTTCAAATTAAAGGAAATACCTTAAAATCTGAGGAAATCATCTCACAAGGTAGTAATTTTGAGGGGCTTTTGGGCAGCAAAATTATTAATTTTGAAAGTTTTCATGTTAGAAAAGGACCTCCAACATTTTCTAGTATAATCAGCTAAAGCTAATGACAAAGACACAATTCATTAAAAGGTCTTGTGACTGTTTAGAAGAGCTTTTGTGTAGTGAGTGTATTAATCCTGTAAAAACCAAATGGGATAAATACTTTCAGTTTTACAAGATAACTAGTAACAACTGTATAATACAGGTAGCTATGCTCTGTTTGCTTGAACACAATCTTGTGTAACTGTACCTTTGTGTTAGCTTACGCTAATTGCCAAATGAAATGAACTAAACAAAAACAATCATAGAAAATAATTGCTTATAGCAGAATTTAGGCTAGCAGAACTACAGCAGTTCACTAGGGAGGCTGTTAAAAAGCTTAATGGATAAATAAGTATTTAAAGCATTTATATTTGAGGTGGGAAGAAGGAAGTGATATTGAGGCAAGTTGTAGATGTTGAAATCTCTACTACAAAGTTAAGGTTGATTTAATGGTTTGTGTAGTCTGTTGTTTTGTTGCTTTCAGTTTCCACACATGTGCTTGTCCTGTTCTCTGCAGTCTGCTGTATTCCACTAATCTCTCTATGGCTTAAACTCCTGAGTCATTCAACAGATTTTGGTTTGAAGGCTAAATCATGCAGGCTCCTCTACTCTGTAATTTAAATACACCTGAAGGAAAGAAAGCAAATCTTTTCAGCTTTGACTTCTTGGAAGTTCTTATTATTGTGCTGAGTGATTTTCATTAAGCTACATAATATTTTGCTTGTCTCAGGACTATAGATTCTTTCTTGGACGTCACAGTTTTATTGAGCGTACCAGCATTTCCATTGAGATTGGATGCATGCTGTAGAACAGCTTTTGAGGGCATCAGTGAATTTCAGCATGAAACTTACTAGGTTATTTGTTTTGTGTTTTAAATGTATGCTAAGAGCTTTAGTTATCTACAGAATGCAAAAAATTATTCCACAAATAGAGAAATGCTTTTGAGCAGTTATAGAATCATGAAGAGTAATATATTTTCTTCATGTTTGCTGTGTTTCCGTATGTAGACTTCTTGGCTATACTGCCAAAAAAAGTATTAGGTTTGATGAATGCTCTTTCTGTCTCAGCTGGATATGTTGAACATGAGAATCTGTTGCTAAAACATGTATGCAACTTTTGTTTTTTGACCCAGCTCAGTGAGTTACATGTTAAACTGCTAACTGCTTCTCATATATAACTTTACAATTTTATAACCCCAGTAAATCTGGGTTGCCCTCAGTAAATTCCATGGATACCTGGTAGCTCAACAGGCCATGTTTCTATTGCATGGCATTCGTGGCTTTCACTGGAGAGGTGAGGTAGCTCAAGATGGCTAGGTCCTTCAGTCACTGGTATAGCCACTTGCATTTGATGTGTTCTGTATGTCAGTGAAAGGACTTTGATCGTATTGACCTGGGTGTTGCTGATTTTTTTCCTTTTTTTTTTCCCAACATCAGTTAAACTGGGCTCCTGGTGCAGTCATCTGTGATTCCAGAAACCTTGCTAAAAATAGCTGGCTAGTAGCAATACTTTCTTAAAAGAAATACTGAAATATAACACAAGCATGACAGCATGATACAAAGTTATAAAATCATGTTAACCCTATATAAGAATAATATATGAATTTCCTTCAGTTTCCCATCATCCTCTTTGTGGGAAAATCTGAGCTTGTTTAAGGATGCCTGCTGTGAACACTTTTGAAAGCTTTCTGGCCACTGGTGTAATTAGATATTTGCATTAAAAGATACCTTTTAAAATTATTTTTGAAAATGACATTCTAAAATGGGAAATAGCTTCTTTCATTTAATTTTGTAAGATCATTCTGCAATTATGTTTCTTTACTCAGTAAATTTACCTATGATAATTGCTCTTTACCAAACAGGTGTTGTACTGCACTGGAAACTTGCATTTTAATTGCACTTAGGAAAAAAAGTGAGACTAGAAGTAATTAGAATTACCCCTAAAATAATAGATTGCTGTGATTCTAGGCAAAGAGATAGGTTATAGGTTTTTCAAGTTACAGGGAGAAGTAGTCTACACAAGAAAAGAGCTAAATTACTTCCCTTCTGAAATAAACATTACAGCAAAAATTTCATTTTGTTCCTCTATAGTTACAGGCTTTCCTTTTCTCAGGCTGGTTTCCTGGGTTATAATTTAACCCTACATGAAAAATACTAATTTTCTTAGTAATTCCTTAGTCCAGGTGAAGAAAACCAGATACACTAATCCACCACAAAATAAACAATAAACATGTATTAGGAAAGCCTCTGCTTTTCCTCTACTGATCCTTTTTGTGTGTTGTATATTATAGTTTGATAGCTGAGATCCTCTCCAGGTGTCCTCAGCCACCTGCACTGGCAGACATTCTTACAGGTTCCTGTCAGGTAGTGTGCATCTCCAACTGCTTATTTCTTTGGTATTGCAGAATGTGCGTGGAAGAAATATGTTACATTACTGTGATATTTTACAATTTTTATTTTAATTTGTTAAGTAACAAACTTTTTGACCTGAAAGCACTCATAGAACTTAGCCTGTGATATTGTGTTTTTCAGAGAAAGAGTAAAACCCACTCTAGTTGTCTTCACTTAATATCCTTTTTTTGTTGTTTTCATGATTCCTCTTCATCACAACCAGTTGATGTTGAAGACATTTATCAGTAGTTAAGAGTCATTTTTAAGCTAAAGTACCTTTTACGCTGTCTACAAGTATAGTCTTTTAAAGCATATATGCTTAACTCAGTGGCACTATGCCTATATAGTCCTATAAATGCCTATATAATCCAACATGACTTTTATGGTAGTTCATAATGTGACTGTTTTATTAGCTTTGAAAATAGTCCACATTTAACTCCAACTACAAGAAAAAAAAAAAAAGGTGATATATACAATAATATAGTTCAAAATAGTTCAGTTGGAAGGGATGCCCATCTAGTCCAAGTGCAATAACTAGCTTTAATTTCTTTTAATCCAAATTTAATGGATTGTATCTGTGTTTATCTAGGAATATATGTAAGGATTACAGCAAGGACGTGGGCTCTGATTTTACCACTGTGTTTTTGTGCACTCTAAATAGACAATATTTTGCATGCAAAAACCAAACCTGTAGTAGAACAGCCCTGGGTGTGTGGGGGGTAGAGATACCTGACCACCGTGGCAGCACACTGTAAATCATAGGGGAAGAGCCAGGCATCTGTTGCACAGCATTCCCAGTAGATATTGTGGCTGCAGCCATGTTACTGATTGAGTCATTGTCAGTTAATCATGTATTAGTTTTCACATCTTAAAAATCCCCCTCTTTTTTTGACCAGTTCCAGTGAACTCATCTTAAAATACATCTAGTGAATAGTATGTGTTAAAATACTTGCATGCTATTTCTGTAATAATGAAGTGCAAGTGCTAAATGGTTGTGATTTAAGAGTATTATCTTTGCCCTTCATACTGTTGTGAAACCCATCAATTTATTTCCAGTTCATTATTCTTTTCCATTTTAAGCAGATATTTTTTAGACAACTGTGTCCTTGGTTCATTCATTTATGCTTGTATGAGTGAGTCTTTTCATATTTTCCTCTACATAGTGAACTTTGAACTTGGAGGTAGAATTACTGCACAAAGAAATAATTATTTCCTTATAGCAGTATAGAATTCACTGGTGTTACTAACTCTTTGTTCTTATTAACTCTTTGTTAAGTAGTTTTACAAATTCTGGTACATTCTGTAAAAGCACTTTGAAAGGCCACAATGTTCTTGCTAGGTTCTTCCTGTATTCCTGCTATTTCAGTACTTTCTAGTTTTTTCTGGGATTTCATTTGATGCTATAATTGCAAAAGATAAAAGGAGCCCAAAGTTCAGTCTGGTTTCCAAAATGGAACCTTTTGCCATTTCCTAAAGCAAGAAGTGATTTTAGGAGTAAGCGGTTGTTGTTAGAAGCACTCCTTATCCTTCTGTTTGCTGAATTCCACAATGTCAGTCAGTTCATGAGTAAGGATTTTGTTCTGTATAATTGTAATTTAGTTTAGTTATACCTCAACATGTTTGCTGCCTTTTTTAAAAATCTTCTCCAGAGGTTCATAACTCTACTCAACAATAAAATCTGAGCCTTAGTAGAAATATCTGTGTTATAGTTTCATAGTCATCTATTTCCAGCAAAATTCTATTCTACAGCTGATTCCTACCTTTTAGTTTTTTTCCTTTGTGCTGTGAAAACGTGACCTATAGTGATGACTTCTTGCTGCTTCACCAGAGAAGATTACCTTCTCCAATATCTTGCTATCACCATGATCAAATTAAACCCAAAGCAGGTATTCTCAAACTAGCTGTGGAGTTTTCTGTTTCTATTCCAAACATGAAAAAGATCTTGTGCCCCGAGAGTGTGGCTGTAACATTCTGTGATCTAATAAAGGGTTATTTTACAGACCTTAGGCTAAATTCATCTTCTTTCCTTCAAGTCATCACCTGGGAATCTTCCTTTGCTCAGAGTATTAACTTCTGCCTACTGATGCTCAGGTCATACTGAACCCTGTAGCTACAGAGCTCCCCTGTTAATAGTAGCTCATATTGCTGGATTTAGAGATATGGAGGGAGAACAGGTGTGTCTTCTGATTCTTTGATTACTTGACTCATAAGTAAATTTGAAGAAGAAATGAGATCTATTAATTTCAGTGGTATCCACAGTGATATTAGTCTTGATCCTGTTCTGTGGCAAGCTTCCCATGCTTTGATACTGAAGTGAGTTGTTTGCAGTCAAAACTGATAACAGTGAATTTATGTTCATTAAGAGAGAGAAATGTTTTTAATTATGCAGAAGAAGAACAGGAAATTAACAAAAGCTTCTTGGTTAGGTTATCAAGGTACTAGCATATATCACATCCAGGGGACAGCAAGACAATGCTATCCCAAATATACTGGTTTGTATCTGAAGCTGGTGTTTAATTGAACTGTCATATATTACATATGTGTCTTCTGTTTGAGAGAGTTTTTATTGTATTTTCTTGGACAGAGCTGTTCTGCATTATAAATAATTATAAATAATTATAAATATTGACATTTGTTCAACTGTGTCTCTTTTTTGATTTTTTATTTTTTACATAGTTTTATTTTCTCACCATAATCCATATGTTCTCTTTAAAGCACACGAGCAGTCTGTAGCAGGTCTTGTTAAATAGGTTTCTATTATAATCCATTGATTACATTTTAAAATCATCTGAGAAAATCCTCTTTTTATGTCATTCCAGTCGCAGTAGTATAATTTGATGGAAGCAAAGTCTGTTAGTAAAATTGCATCTGAGTTATAGATGTTATAATAGCTTGAATTTTTATTCTTACCACTATTGAAATCTGTTTTCTGCCTTAGAAACACAGTTTGTTGTAATCACGGGATCTTCCCCCAGTAGTCTTCTAGAGAGTAAGCACTATTTTAAGGATTATTTTCCCTTTACTGCTTTCAAACTGCTGGGTTTTTTTAATGTATGGAAAAAATACATCTTTTTTTTTTTTTTTTTTTCCCTCAAAGTGTAGAAAAAAAACAAAAAAAAAAACAAAAA
>NDXB01013997.1:0-36122 GCA_002631895.1 Agapornis roseicollis
CTTGGGGGTCGTGGTCGATGAGAAAATGAACATGAATCAACAGTGTGCACTTGCAGCCCAGAAACCCAACCATATCCTGGGCTGCATCAAAAGGAGTGTGACCAGCAGGGAGAAGGAGGTGATCCTGCCCCTATATTCTGCTCTTGTGAGACCTCACTTGCAGTATTGTGTGCAGTTCTGGTGTCCTCAACATAAAAAGGACATGGAACTGTTGGAACAAGTCCACAGGAGTCCACAAAGATGATCGGGGGACTGGAGCATCTCCCATACGAAGACAGGCTGAGAAAGTTGGTTCTGTTCAGCCTGGGGAAGAGAAGGCTGCGTGGAGATCTCCTAGCAGCCTTCCAGTATCTGAAGGGGGCCTATAGGGATACTGGGGAGGGACTCTTCCTTAGGGACTGTAGTGACAGGACAAGGGGTAATGGGTTCAAACTTAAACAGGAGAGGTTTAGATTGGATCTAAGGAATAAATTCTTTCCTGTTAGGGTGGTGAGGCACTGGAATGGGTTGCCCAGGGAAGTTGTGAATAATCCATCNTGAGGCACTGGGTTGCCCAGGGAAGTTGTGAATAATCCATCTCTGGCAGTGTTCAAGGCCAGGTTGGACAGAGCCTTGGGTGACATGGTTTAGTGTGAGGTGTCCCTGCTTATGGCAGGTGGGTTGGAACTTGATGATCTTAAGGTCCTTTCCAACCTGTTGTGGTTTAAACCCAGTTTCTACTCCCTCCCCCTCTTTCTTTCCTCCCCCCCTCCTTCCTCCCCGCTCCCGGAGGGATGGGGAGGAGAATTGAAGGAATGCAACTCCCACGGGTTGAGATAACAGCAGTCCAGTAACTAAGGTATAACACAAATCACTATTGCTATCACCAATAACAGTAATGATAAGCAAATAACAAGGGAAAAGGATATGATACCACCCACCGAAAACAAGCTGGACCAGGAAGTGCCGTGTCCTTCCGGGTAACTCTCAGTTACATCCTGGGCAGGATGTGCTATGGTATGGAATACCTCTTTGGTCAGTTTGGGTCCTGTCCCTCCTTCCTCCTGGCCTCCCTTCCTCCCTGGCAGAGCATGAGGCTCACAAAGTCCTTGGTTGGTGTAAACATTACTTAGCAACAACTAAAAGCATCAGTGTTATCAGTTTTGTTCCCAGATTAAGTCAAAATACAGTACTGCACCAGCTACTAAGGAGGAGAAAAACTGACTGCTATTGCTGAACCCAGGACACCTGGCCTAAAATTTTACATCCTGCTGTAAAGTTTGTATGTTTGCTGTAAGTTTGCTGGAAACAGCGTNAGTACTGCACCAGCTACTAAGGAGGAGAAAAACTGACTGCTATTGCTGAACCCAGGACACAACCCTAATTATTCTATGATTCTATGATCTCAACATGTGTTGCTGGGATAAAGTGGGGTATTCGTGCTTTCCTCTTCTATCCCTACAAAAATCCATTGGGAGGGCTTTAGAGCTGCTGCTTAAGATATTTCCATCTCAGACTGTATGTTATAATCTAATTCTTAAAAGAGAATAATTGATTTTTCCTTTCTATTTGGCAAAAGATCCTGACAGCATAATTTTCTCTGGCCCGCTACCTACTGACATTCATTGTGAACCATGAAGCATGTCTCAGTTCAAAGTCCTCCACTGACTCAGACCAGCTTTTGACCAGGCTTAAAGACACAATATTGAAGTACAATGTTAAAAAACCCCTTCACAATCTGCTTATCACTGTTACAAGAGAGAAAGGAGAGAATAAATTATTCATTGTGAATCACTCAGTCTGCCCTGGAAGGTGGCCTTTCATAGTGTAACAACTTTAAATGGACTGCTCCCCTTCCCTCCTTCCAAAAGTGCCACCAGTTCTTAATGCGTAATGACACTCTATTAACATAATAAGTAAATGACCTAAATGCTGAATATGCCTCACTGATGGGAGCACAGTTTCTTATACTTGTGAATATTTTATAGATATTCTTTCTTTTCCACGATCAAAAAGAACTATTTTTTGTGTGTTAAGAGGAAAAAAAAATCAGAGAGATCATGTGTTAGTTGTAAAGTAGTTTAGAACTGAGAGTATTCTCTTAGAATACAGCACTACCTACCTGTAAGCAGGTAGAGTGCAAAGATCATTAGTCTATTAGCTATTCCACAATGAAGTTCTCTCTTTTTCTTTGCAGTAAAAATTCTAGCCTAAAAACCCTTGACTGATGAAAACAATGGAGAAAAAAAGTTTCCATAAACACTTTTGATTTCAATCAGTTTGCATTTTCAGATGGCAAGCTATTTCTTGGGAAAATGTCAGAAGAGCTTTCAATCTCAGGTTTGAAGTCAGTACTGTTCCCATACCTAAAATATGCATTTCACATACTGAATTTGGTTGTTTTGCAATCTGTTCTCTTCCTTCCTTTTTCTCCTCCATCCGTGTCTTCTATCTGATATGTATACTGTCTTTATTGCCACACTTTAAAAATGAGCGATCATGTTTTTTCATACCAGGACTTAATAATTTGCCATTACGTCATGTAAACACTTCTTCCACATAACTCATAGCATGCCTAACTCCCCTATTCCTCAATTCCCTGTAGACAAAACTAAGGGAAGCTTTCCACTGACCTTAACAGTTTGTGAATACAGACCTGCATTTTACGGGTTTGAACAGGTTACTGCAGGGCTATTGCTGTAGCTGAATGTAAATATCATCAATCAGTTTCACAGTTTTCATCCATTGTAAGTGACTCACCAGTCATTCTTTCCTTCTTTGGGGTCACATTTTTTATCCTTTGAAACTCTCCTATGTAAACTCATCTTGGCCAGTGAGGCACAAACTTTTGCCATAGAGAAATGTCTTCACTTTGCCTTTTACAGACCTTTTTTTTTTCCCTTCAATTTTTGCAGATGTCTTTTTTTACTAAACAGACATTTTCTAAGGCTTGGTAGAACCATACAAATGCAAGTAGCTGACAATTAGCTATATAGAAGGGTATTCCAAATTGGCAATCTACAGGGAATTGGTAGAAAAATGCAAGTGCCTCCCCCAAGGCAGCCAACCAGGAGACAGTGACGTTTAGCACATTAACACAGCAGTGCACAAAATGGATTTCAAGTTTCTCTCCATTGATTTCCCATCTGAAGCCACTAATCCATCCCTGGCTACAGCTACAATGCCATCACAGAAGCAGGCAGTTATGGGCTCTCAAAGAGAACTTAATTCTCTTTTCTTAACATGGATCCTGTTCTCTCAGAGTTGACATCATGGAGTCAGAAGCTGCCTGCATTTTCATTCCTGTCCGAGAGACTGCATGGCTTTAAAAATCAATATCTAGAACTTTTACCAAATGACACTGTGAATAATTTTTGAGGATAGTCTTCCCATGAAAGCTGCCAGTATTCAGTGTGTTACAGCACACTGTAATTACAGGGCCAACCTGATCATTTTTCGATCCATTGGGTTTGACACTGGGCTCCCTTACACTCTGTTTAATATCACATGCACTTTGAACTGCACTTTGTCAGAGCTTTTACAAATTCAAGGCAACACCATTTATGTACATAGACATTTCTGTGACAGTTATTTTCCTGCTTATTTTTTGCCCTGAGAAAATGGTTCTTCCCCTGTTGAAGTCTTATTTCTTCCTTTTGTTTAGCAGAGCATCATATCTTACAGATGATCCATGGAGTGCCTGTAAAATATCCTGTGTCGAAGAAAGCATGCTAGCATGCAGTTTTAGTTACTCATCTGTTTGGAAGGCCGCAAGTTTAGATACAACAGTGTTAGCAAAATCTGCCAACTAAGAGGAGTGGAAAAGTCAGGAAGGCAGTCATTTATAAAGATGTGAGTTATGTCATTTGCTCTTCTTCTTGTTTAATCTTTCCTCTACATTTCTGAAATTAAAGTAGAGGGTGTACTTTTCCTTTCAGCCAGCACTTGGTGAGCATTCTGGTAGAGCTCCTCTGCTTGACACTCAGCAGGCAGCAGTCACCAATGTTTTAAAGCTGGGGTAGGCTGAGACAAGCCCTAGTGACATTTCTGACTGACTATCTCCATAAGGAGCCCCTTGTAAGGCTCCAGCATCATCTATTATCTCTCTGGAAAACTAGCATTTTTCAGAGCAGCCAAAAGGCTCTGTAAGAGTTGACTTTCTCTGTGGGACACAAAGAAAAAAAAAGCAGTGGGAAAACCAGTTTTTGAGGTTTCTCAACACTAGGTCCCATCTTGGTTTTGGAGCAAACAGCTTTTGTCACATGTTGGCAGTGAAACATAGGCAGGCCAGACTCGGCAGGTCTACATTAGAAGATGCATCTCACTGCTTCTACCTTTCCTTTTTTTTGGAACTGAGTCTCCCTGACTCAGCAATGAAAGCAGTGGCTGCCCTTGCTCCTCTACTATGTTCCTCTGCAGACAGCAGCATTTGGGGTGAAGTCTACACTCTGCGTATCTTCACATCCTGGCCCAGCACCACTGCCTCTGCCTCACCACCAGGTGCCTCTGGGTCAACCTTCCCTGACACCGCAGACACCAGCCAGGCTGAAATCCACCTGAAATGGCCCCTGAATTTCCTGGCAAACCAGGTTGGCTCCTAAGGGCAGGAGGCAGATGAAAACTTATGGAGACACCTTTTTCCCTTTATACTTCCCACATATCCTAAAACTCCTTGGAGTTTGTCCAGCCCCACAACAGCTCTTTGAGCCCTCTTGGGCTCGTCCTCTGTCAATAGATTCTCATGAAACCTTCCTGATCCTTCTGAGGGATCACACCTGGGCCCTCATATCAGTGCTTTCAAATTTGTTTTTTGATATTTCAGTAAAAACTGGTTTTCGCTCACCCTGGGTTTGTGTCTAAGAACTCTGAGTGAGCTCTGTGCCATCATATAACCTGCACTGACGTCCCTGTGTTTCTAAGGAAAACATGCCCATTCTAGAGCTCTATGCTGATGACTACCCCCGATGACAGAGCTCTGCTTTGAGTGAACTTTTGCTCCTTAAGGATGTGTGACAGACAAAGCAATTTGCAAACCTTCTAAAAGCAATTATTTCATAGGTGTTATGAGAAAAATACAGACCTAAAGTGACAGAACGTCTCTCCCAAAACAATATGCTGTTTGTAAAGATTTTGTTATCTTACTTGAGTGCTTTTGGGTTTGTGACCAAAATCTTGAAGAAATCTTGAAAAGATTTTGAAGAAACCCTTCTTCTCTTCTGTCTCTTCTTCCCCATACATGTTTTATTTTCCAGAACAAGAATCCTCTTTTCACCTGCAGATCTATAGCTGTTATTCTGTAATTATTCATATTGTTTGAATAACTCTCATGATAAATGAAAATTTATGATGAAAGGTTTAATGACCATTCATTTCAGGGACTATGGTATCCATCTGTCTTGGAGGACTGGCATGAAGATACCCATTACCACAGTATTGGATAGCTTTTCATTTTATAAATGTGTTAGGCGCTGAAGGAATGAATTCTCAATGCAAACTAAAACAGAAATGAGATTTCAAAGAGACCCATTTACAAATTGTTCTTACAGGAATGCATTTTCATGGAAGTGTTATAATAGTCTAGTTAGGTTCAGCTTTGTTTTCTTTGTGATTACTTCCTCTTCAGCTCCAAAAGGTTATCCTTTTTATTTTGGCATTCTGTACTTAGCAACTGCTACTTTTTTTTAATCCATTTTTTAACCTCTTTGCAGATCTTATTTTGTATCTCTAAGAAGAAGACTGATAGAAATTGAGTGTGATAAAAGGCAAAGAGCATGTGGGAGCTGGCTTGTTGCTTGCAAGGACAACTAAGTTTAACAGCATCACCAAGATTTTGAGAAAAGCAGTATTTCAGGGAAATGAAATGCATCCTCATTACATGTCAGAAGTTTGCTGGAATGCTCTGTTTTAATAAACTATCTTGATGATACACCTTTATATCTGTCATTAAAACTTATTATGACTTTTAAACTTGTGTTGATCATTGTGCTATCTCAGGAACAGGATCAATAAGGACTCTGTAAAGTGCAGACATCAGTGTGTGGACTATTCTGCATCTCTTAAGGCATTTTAATTCCCAAATGAGGTCATCTTCAGCTCCTCAGTGGAGCAGTGATTTCAACAGTAAGTGGTCTACATTAAGATCCAGTCAGAGACAAGTTTTGTTTCTGAGTGGAAGTGTGTCCAATGAATATGATCACCTCAAATGTGTTTAAAATGAGTATATTTGTACATAGTTAAAAATGCTTTTCATCAGTTCCAGTGCGTGTAAAACTTCAAGAATCTATAGTTCACTATTATTAAATTTAAAGTTTGGATCTTATAGAATAAGTTTAGTAAATAGGAGATATCCATGAGCAGACTTTGAGATTAACACCCACTGTGCACTTCTATAGGACAAACCTGGGTAATAGGATAACTTCAAGTACAATATCCAGACACAGGTTCATATAACAAAAATGTCAGACAAGATAATGTAACATCTAAATTCAGCCCTATTAAGAATATTTTTTCTTTTCTTTCTTATTGTTTGCTTTCCATGGGCTATGGAGTAAATTCAGCAAAATTAATCAGCCTGTTCTAAAATAGAATTACAAAGTTCTCTGTTTGAGAGGGTGAAAATTATGCCCTGTTGGAAGGGATGCAGAGGAACTGCAAAGACCACAGCATGCTGCTAAGCATTAGTGATCATTTGACAAGGTTTATTTGGGTAATCCTCCTGTTTGTTAAAAAACTTTAGGAATAGGAGGGACAAGGGCAAACTTTAAGCCAACTTCTTCCTGTGAACCTAAACTAAAAATAGCACTTAAAGTGTTCCTGGAATTGGATTTTGTCTCCAAGAGATCCTAACAGGAAATTCAGCAACCCCAAAGCAATCAACGTGTTCCACAGCTCAGCTGCAGGTAGATCTCTTTTGTTTAGTGTCTATTTAATTATTTCTTTAGTGTGTTCAGGATTCTTCTATAATCTATTTTAAAATACATACACCTGCACTGGAGTTGCAAAGGGATGCATGATCAAAGACAATCTTCTGCTCTAGTGATGAATTTTAAGAGAAACATAGTGACTTTCTTTTCCCATTTGCCATGTGAAAGATGAATAAGAGGTGTTACATTCTGCTTTGGGAATAAGGCTTCACTTGGTTCTTGGCGATTCTCATATAAACTCTATTATTTTTGCAAGTATTCCTAATTCCTGAAATACATGACACATGTGGATTTGATTGGAAAAATGTAGTCTGAGCTCTGCAATGTGGGAAGAAATGTTCAGAAAATAAGATGAAGTGACAAACATAATTATCAGAGCAAACATAACAGAGATTAGAGCAATTCTTGCATCAGTGCCTACATCAAGCTGTTTTCTATGTGTTAAATGGTGATTTGTGAGGGCATAGGAAATGTTCCTAAGAAAATGGTTGTTTTTTTTTTTTTTTCATAGAGCAAACTAAAAACTTTCACTCAAAGAGTTGTTTTGCTATACAATAAATCAGAATTAAAAGCATTTAATTTTTTCATTCTCACCTTAGGAGAAATTTTAAGCCTGAGTTCATGGTTGGTTGGCTAGCCAAGGACAAATGGATGAGTAGATTTCAAAGTGCTCCAGTGTCAGCAAGCAGAAGCAACAGCTGGGCATTCCTCAGATTGCAGTTGATGAAACCTTTGCCCCTCCATGTGCCTCTGTGGCGTATTTACGGGTTTTATGCCAGAAATGGGAGAAAGCCTGAAGGTAAGGTCATGGTCAGCTTTCAGTTGTATAGTTAGCTCTCACTTCTGTTTCATAGATCAACCAGACTTCATGTGCAATGGGCCATGAAGAGAATGGGATTCAATGGCATAGTGATTAAAGCAACATCATGGTAAGGTGACCTCCCAGTCCTCCCAGGCTGCTGTCCAGCCTCTTCACTACAGGGTCTTGCTTTCTTTTCGGCTTAATAGAAAATGAATCCCATTCCTCATCCCCATCCCATGAAGTCAACAGCAGAAAGAGGCACAAGATGGGAAAGTAAAACCATATTTCTGCATCTCATGAATGCACTTTAAAGTAAGAGCTACTAGAGAAACCAGCATACAGCTACAGCCATATTTTCTTTGGCAATCTGTTCTGAAAACCCCTATGGATTAGGGCACATGGGAAAACTTTTGATTTGTAGATCTAGTGGAGTTTAGTAGGTTCCTCACTACCCTAAGTGAAGTCAAGGCACCATTCTTGTGCACTTCTGGGACTTGACTCACAAAACACTTCCTGAGGGAAGATGTTATGTCTCAAGAACAACAAATGAGAAAGAACTGGAGTACATAAAATCTTGTAAATCAGTGACTAAAGGAAAAATTAGGAGATGTTTGACATCATGATATGTTCATCACAGCCTGCAGTGTTTCAGTATTTGGTTTTGATTGTTTTGGGTTTTTGTTTTTTTCCTCTATGCCCATCCCAGGTATAAATCCTAATTGATCTGTGCTCCCTAGCATCCAGACAAGTAGCATCCCTGTATTCCTCCCAGGCCACCTGTCCTTGCTTCCACCTTTTTTAAGCCTCTTCCTTCCTTTGAATTTTCCTCAGCAGCTCCTTATCCATCCTAGGAAGTCTCCTGGCCCTCCTGCTGCACTTCCTTCTAGTTGGGATGCAACACTCCTGAGCTTGTAGCAGGTGATCCTTGAATATCATCCAGCAGTCTTGGGCCCCCCTGCCCTCTAGGGCTATATCCCATAGAACCTTCCTAAGCAGGTTCCTGAAGAAGCCAAAGTCTGCTCTGTTGAAGTCCAGGGCAGTGAGTTTGCTGCATGCTCTTCTCACCGTTCTGAGGATCTCAAATTCTACCATTTCGTGATCACTGCATCCAAGGCTGCCCTGGAGCGTCACATTTCCAATGATCCCTTCTCTGTTGGTGAGCACAAGGTCAATCAGGGCACCTTCCTTGTTGGCTCCTCTATTACTTGCAGAAGGAAGTTGTCTTCTGCACAATTGAGGAACCTCCTGGATTTCTTGTGCTGGGCTGTACTGTCGTTCCAACAGATGTCAGTGTGGTTGAAGTCCCCCATGAGAACAAGGGCCTTCGAGCATGAGGTTCCTCATTCCAAATGGAATTACATCACATCCTCTGCCTTTCTGGAGAGTGTTCTGTGCATCACACTGAAGACTATGCCTGTCCAGCTGCCAATGGAATAAAGCAAAAGGAGGGGAGGAGAAAATTTTAAGCAAGGCTGACTGAATAGGAGGTGTAAATGAATGAGATGTGTTGGATTCAGGATCTGATGGACTCTTGATAGTGGAGAGTGCAAGCTACATTTTGTGCATCACTATGGGGATGAACAAGATTTTTTTTCCTCCAATCCATTATGCTTATAGCACTTGAATATTGCTGAATGCTTATTCCCTTCTGTGAAATATCTTAATGGAAAAGCTTCATGGACTACCACATGGTGTTATGAAAACACCTGTGGAAAATGGTGCTAGATGTTCTAAAGGTGCATTGGAGTGATGACTCTCTGAATGACGTACAATTCAAGCTGCATGAGTTTGGGGAGAGTTGACTGTCTGTGTGGTTTTCTTCAGAATTATTGTTATCAAAACCAAATGAAGAAAAATTTTTTATTTGTTGGCTTGCCATACCTAAGTCATCATTTAAAAGCAGTCATACTTGCCGTACTACTCTGGCTTTTCTGGATGTTGAGCTGGTTCTAGCAGGTGTTTTTTTAAATTTATTTATAAGGTTTTTGTTTTAATCAGACAAGAATATGATCTTTTTCTGGTGCAGTAACTGCAATTCTAACATGAAATGTGTTAACTTTTGTATACGTAACAGCTGTGGAGTGCTAAAATCACTTTTGATATCTAAAGTGTTTTCTCTTAATTCAGGCATCATTGAATTAACATTTAGCATTTGAAACAAAATATGACAAAAATTACAACCAAAGGTGATTTAGACAAAACTGGCTGAGAAAAAGATGCTTACTGGCTTTATTTGCTTTTTCCTCCTTATTTTTCCCAGTTCCTTTTTCTTCCCTTTTCTTCACACTGCCTTAATACTTGCTCTCCCTTTGGTCTGAAGAAGGGAAAGAGAAGGGGAAGAGGAATGGGAAGGAGTAAGGGGAGGGCAAAGAAGGGAAGAAAAAGGAGGAGAAGGGGAAGGGAAAATAAGAAGAAGGAAAGGAGAAAAAGGAAAGGAGAAGGAGAAGGGGAAAGGGAAGGGAAGAGAAGGGAAGGGAAAGAAGGGGAAAGGGGAAGGGAAGAGAAGGGAAGGGAAAAAAGGGGAAAGGGGAAGGAAAAGAAGGGAACAAAAAGAAGAAGAAAGGGGAGGGAAAAGAAGGGAAGGGAAAGGAGGGGAAGGGGAAAGGGAAAGAGAAGGGGAATGGAGAAGAAGGAAAGGGGAAGGGGAAAGGGGAGAGAAAAAGAAGGGAAGGGAAAGAAGGGGGAAGGGGAAAGAGAAAGGGAAGGGAAAGAAGGGGAAGAGGAAAGGGGAGGGAAAAGAAGGGAAGAGGAAGGAGAGGAAGGGGAAATGGGAGGGAAAAGAAGTGAAGAGAAAGGAGAATGGGAAAGGGGAGGGAAAAGAAGGGAAGAGAAAGGAGGGGAAGGCAAAATGGGAGGGAAAAGAATAGAAGGGAAAGGAGGGGAAGGGGAAAGGGGAGGGAAAAGAAGGGAAGGGAAAAGAAGGGAAGAGGAAAGGGGAGGGAAAAGAAGGGAAGGAAAAGGAGGGGAAGGAGAAAGGGAAGGGAAAGGGTGGGAAGGGGAAGGGGAAAGAATGGGAGGGAAAGGAAGGGAAATGGAAAGGAAAGAGAAAGGGAAAGGAAAGGAAAGGAAAGGGAAGGAAAGGAAATGGAAAAGAAAGAGGGAAAGAAGGAAAGGGAAGGGAAGGGGAGGGGAAAGATCTTTAGCAGTTGAGTAACTGGACAAAGGATATGACCACACTAAAAAAAATGTTTACTAGGATCTGTCGCTGATGCCTAAATAGAGAAAGCACATTCAAAGTCATATTTGTACAGATAAAAGAAGCCTGTAAGAACATTAGCATCCATGGATCAGGAGGAATTTTAATTACTCCTACACTTCTAGAAATCTGAACTTCGGAACTGAACTGAATCCTGGTGAAAAAAAATAAGTCTGGAAAATAGAGACTGCTTACCCATGAGCACTTAAGAACAAGTGAGCACACTGCAAGTCAGAGACAAGATTAGTCTGCTCAACAGGGAATAGCATAAAAATGTTTTGTGAAGTACACTTCAGGGGAAAGAAGCTCAGATGAAACGAGCATCTATGACTGTTTCAGAAATTTGCGAGTACAAGTGATAATTAAGAAATTTTTGGTCAGCGTGTGTGTGCTTGGAGTCCAGAATTACTTTTTTTTTCCTTTTCTTCCTTTTTTAATTTAATTTTGGAGAAGGTTCCAGAAGTCTGTTTTCAATTCTGTTTATGCTCTGCCTAGGGAAGAATGAATTTTTCTGCTTTAAACTCTGTTTGGTGACTGATGTTCAGAGCCATTTTAAGACGATAGCCACCTGATATGAGCTCCTGCTTTTGTCATACTATTTACAGCGAGGCAATGAATCATTAAGGTGTCTGTTTCCAAGACACGTAATAAGAGTTTCACAACATTGAAGGTGTCCAACCCCAGCTAGAGAAACAGAAAGACAGGTGATGCCAGGAAAAATAAAAGATCTAAAGGCAAAAAGAAGATAAGAAAGATACAGCTGACCACATAAATTACCATTTGACATGAAAAGAGAAATTAAAAGATATGAGGCAGCAGTGACCCCTTACATTTGTACCAATAGACACTGTTTGTGGAAAATTCAGTTATTCTCATATATCTCTTAATCATTAGAATAAATGTGACAGATTTTCTTATGCTTTCTAATCAGACTTCTAACGATTTTTTTTAGAAGATATAAAATGGCAAAATTATGAAGAAAAGCAGTATCTGTATCTTTTCAAGAAACAGTTCTGCAAGTATTCATTGTCTGTATTATTAAAGATTACCTTTAATCCTAATTTAAAATAAATAAGAGTTAACACTTCAAAACCACTTTTAAAACTAATTGCAGATACAAAACTGCATCTCTTGCATTATTTCAAACATTTCTTGACCACAGCTCAGTGTAACCCACTCCTCCTTCCAGCCTTGTTCAAGGAAACAAGGTGAAAGCCACAGGAAATCAAAATGCCCACACAGTTATAGAAGTGCAAGAAGCTATGTAATTCTGACCCTGAAATTCACTGCACAGGGCCTGGCACTGGGCCTTTGCAATCTCATTTGCAGGATCTAAATTTCCAATGCAACGTGAGCATGCCACAAAGTTTTCACTTCGATACATTTGTTTTTGCCTTAAGTAGTTTTGTCAGAAGCAGGTAAAAGGTTTCTCATATTCAAAGCCACACTAATTCCACAGTTTTAGCATTTGAGGTTTTGTTCAAAGAAAGCTCTTGAAAAAAAGTGCATCCATAACTCTGTCAGAAAGGAGCTTTTCAAAGAAAATAAAGAAAAAAATCTCTCATAGTGACAGGGATGCAGGATACTATCTCAGCATAACTGGCCTCCTATTAAGAAAAGCTGATTTGAGTAGCAAAATTGGATTTTTAAAATTCTGGAACATAACACACCTCAAACTCCAATAACTAAGAATCGGCAAGAATTGTCTTTAGAGATTGAACAAGATCATATCCTGGGCCAATAGAAAGTGTACCAGACAGAAATAAACAAGTTTTAGGGTATTCCAATATTTGATAGATGCACAAGCTGTTCCACAGTGTTGTCTGTGTCCCTCCCTTTGTGATTTCCCTTTAATTAACTTCAAACTTAGGACAAACCCCTTTATCATTAAAATCAATGGAAATGCTATCAGGAGAACTAATCTTGCCTTCAGGATTTAATTTGATTTCTTTTTTTTATCTCTCTATCTCCCTTATGTTTTGTCTCAAAGCACACAGTGCCAGGGTAACATTGGTCCCTCCATCCTAAAGTTCGATTTATATAATCTGGTCGTATAGATTTAGAATTTAAAAACTATGACCATAAAACTGAAGCTACTGTTGAGGTAAATCAAACAGAGATAGTATCTCTTGTGTGAAAATGCTTTCAACAATAATTGCAGAATTCAGTAATCGCAGAAAAATTCAAGAAATTTTTTCATTTCTGTTGCATCACTAATCCAAGGTTCTCAGGATGCTTCTGATGAACAAAGGGGAGTCACATCACTTTCTCTCTGATACATGGAAAATGTACTTATAATAATCAGATTCTACCAGATAATTATAGGTATTGAATTTGAGCACAGGAAAGTAAACAAGATGTAAAAAATACACTACTTACTTACAACAAGAGACATTGTTTGGAAACACACAAAAATGTGAAACAACTCAGAGCTAAAGGCTCATGAATTCCAAAGAATGGGTTGAACTTGGGTATGGCTATGAGAGACTTAACATCAATCAGAAAGTATGCACTTGCAGCCCAGAGAAAGCCAACTGTATCCTGGGCTGCTTCAAAAGGAGTGTGACCAGCAGGGAGAAGGAGGTGATCCTGCCCCTCTACTCTTCTCTTGGGAGACCTCACCTGCAGTATTGTGTGCAGTTCTGGTGTCCTCAACATAAAAAGAACATGGAGCTGTTGGAACAAGTCCAGAGGAGAGCCACGAGGATGATCGGGGGACTGGAGCACCTCCCATGTGAAGACAGGCTGGGAAAGTTGGGTCTGTTCAGCCTGGAAAAGAGATGTTGCGTGGAGACCTCATAGCAGCTTTCTAGTATCTGAAGGGGGCCTATAAGGGTGCTGGGAAGGGACTCTTCATTAGGTATTGTAGCGATAGGACAAGGGGTAATAGGTTCAAACTTAAACAAAGGAAGTTTAGATTGGATATAAGGAAGAAGTTCTTTACTGTAAGGGTGGTGAGGCACTGGAATGGGTTGCCCAGGGAAGTTGTGAATAATCCATCTCTGGCAGTGTTCAAGGCCAGGTTGGACAGAGCCTTGGGTGACAGGGTTTAGTGTGAGGTGTCCCTGCTTATGGCAGGTGGGTTGGAACTAGATGATCTTAAGGTCCTTTCTAACCCTAAGTATTCTATGATTCTATGATTGAATGATTCCATGATTCTATGATCAAGCGAGAAATTAATATACAAACATCTTGGTATGCAAATTAGATTTAATTGAAGAATAAATAAAGGCATGGATCTCTCTGTTCTATTGACTCACCAGTGTGAATAAACACCTGAATTCTGTGAATGTTCAGAAGGCTGTATTTGCACATCTGTATCTATCATACTCATTATTCTTTCCCCTCTTTCATCAAAGGATAGTTTAAAGGGATATCACTCACAGAATTTAATTGATTTAAGTATCTAAGAATCTGTGCTAAGGGTAAGCAGACAAGATCTTTCAAACTATATCCTCAAATAATTGTAATGCAATATTTTTGTGGATATAGTCCACAGTAAACAAAACCAAAACCACAACAAGCAACCCAATCAACCAACCAAGGAAAAAAACAAAATACCAACTTCGTAATTTCTTCTTTGCAGGGTTAATTTGTCAAAGAATCATCATCACTGTTGGCTACTAGTCAGATTGGCCCTTCACCCAGCACCCTGCTCTCACATCATCACAAGATTTTACAGGTCTTATTATAAATAGATCTGGTGAAATATAAAAAGTCAGAGAATCTTCAAAAACCTAGGCAAATGTTTGAATCCAAATATGCCAAATGTGTAGAGAGATAACACACTTACTTGAAGCAAGTCTTTTACAAATGGTATGAATTTGCATAGCTAGTAACTCAATTTTATAGAGCTGTAAGCTGGCAAAAAATGTAACAGAAAAGTTAATGGAAGCATTTAATAAAGGACAATGAACAGGCACTATAAATCTAGGCAGGCATGGACATTAGAATAATGTATGCAGCTGCTCACTCAGTACAGGAAAGATTCCTGGACTGCAGGACATTTAGCATAATGTTACTATGCACGAAATGGCCCATACACATTCTAAAAAATCAGCAGCAAGTTTATTTTAACTTTCATTGCAAGTCAGATTTGATAAGTTTGTTAGGATTCTGGGAGCTTATAGTAGGCATTCTAGACGCATATGTATCAGGATGGCAGGTATCTAAATGCCTTTTGGAAGGTAAAACACCAGGAATGGGAAAAGTTCATCTGTGATCTCCAGCTATCTATGGAGTGATCTCTTGTATTTCATTCACACATGGAGGAGGTTGACATTATTCTCGTTGCCTTCTCTGTGTAGATATGCATTCTGCCTTCCTTGCAAAGGAGAAGTGGGAGGCAACAGAGGCAGATCATGCAGAAGTTAAGACCATGCTGTTTCCTAGTAGGTTTTTCACTGACCAGAAGAGGGTTTGTGTATGGGACCATATAATCTGGAAGGATCTTTGCTTGAAGCTGAGGTTATGCCTGTTACTTTGTAAAGTTTTGGAAGAGACGCTTTTAGGGTGTTACATTATAATATAATATGTCAGTATAAAATGACCCTGCAGTAACCTACAGTTCATTTTTTTACATTCCTCTTTGAAAAAAGTCATACTCCCATCGATAAATGCTAGGCTCCTGCTTGACCAGAAATTGAACTTGGATTTCTGAGTGCGATCTATGACAAAGAAAGGAAATATTTGTTATATAAATCCACAGTAAGTGCAGTTTCATCTCCCTGTGTCTTTATATCACATAAAGGGACGCACACATACAGACATATACACTAAGAGAGGATAAACCTTTAATGTAACTTTCTATAGTCATATACGAAGTGCAGGAAATTCTTTTGGTGGTTTTATATATGTTCCTGAGGTCTATTACCTAGGCAGGTATCTGTAGAAGGTATCTATGCGGTGCACTATATAGCTGTTAAACAAGAGGTAAAAACCTTTTGTATTTTAGGTAAATACCTACCATGCTAAGTTTTCCTCTATGCGGGGAGAGAAAAAAAGAGAAAAGAGAAAATATGGAATACACTTTTATTCTGGTCATAAAATGAAAAGACAATGTTTTCTTCTCTTTTCTCTGTATTAACAGGAGTGATATGCTCATTTTGTTGCCAAAAGAAGCATTATGTGCAGTAGACTAATCTGGTTTTAAGAATCACCTATTTACCACAATTCTGCTTTTGAAGCTTCATGACCATTAAAGCTTTTATTATTTCTATTAGCAGAACTTACCTTATGAACTTACTTTAGAAAAGCAATTAGCCACCAAATTTGCCTGAAAGTTATGCAGATGATTATAATTGGTTGTGTACATAAGAAGTGAATTCAGCTCTTGACAATGGGCATCTCTGACAGTGGAGGGATCTGTGTGCCCAGCCCATGTATTTTCTACAGTGATGTAGGAAAATTGTATGTGAATGAAATAATTTCTGATTTAATAGAAGTCACCAGACATATTTGCAAGAGTGTGTCATTTATTGATTCAAAATAAACACACTGGAATGAACCAGCATTTTTTATGAGATGATCTTTTAAAAAGACATCAAAAAACCAAAGCAGATTTCCATAGTTTGTCAGATTCATTCATAATCAGTGGGGAAAAAATGATGTTGTGAATCTATTCTGAATGTAAACATCTTCCTTATAACAAAACTGTCCTGGCACATTTATACAGAAACCATTTTGCAAATAAACATACTAGTTGAGTGAAAGATTGGAAGGAGAAAGCTGGGTTATAATGGCTGTTTGAGGTGACCATATTACATGCCATTCCATGATATCACTTACTATAAATTGTTCATAAACCTTGGTCTTAAAATCACTGTTTGTTACCATCCACTATTTCTATGTGGAAAAGTATTTCAGTACCTCCCTTTTGCAGTGCATAGTTTTTTTTTTCTCTAGCTGCCAGTCTAAATGTAATGGACAGATGTTATTGATATTCTCAGTAATGGCCCCATCAGGACAATTGGTTTTGACTCCCAAATGTCTGGGCTGGCAGTAGTTTCATGAGATCATGATCAGTTTGCACATTGCAAAGGCCAAACAGGTTGACAGTCTATTTGCTTGTTTGACTGCCTCATACTATTTTTTGTCTGATATCTATGCACATCTGCAGAATAGTCAAGGCTCACAGAAGACTGATAAGTATGTAGTTCCCATTTTTATTGTGGACCAGTTACTGCCATTACCTGCCTCTGAGACAAACTAGCTCCAAGCAAATAAGCATGCTATTGCTTTAATGGTATGATTTATCCCTCAGGTATTTACTAAAGGAAAAATTAAGAGTTTAGGCAGTAACTGATACAGTATTTCATTAACTAAATTCAGCAACAAACTTTATGCTGCTGTAAGATTACCTGAATTACACATTTGAAGCTTCATTGTTCCATCTATTAGTCTAGTAATTGTCTTTTATCTTGTGACTAGCTTTGAAGTTAACATTTTAGGGTATTGAAAAAGGTGTTTGTGTGTATTTTTGCGATGTAGCTGTATCTGCATGCCTGGGATTTTTTTACTCCAAATGTCTGCTCAGTTCTTTCTGTAGTGTTTATACATTGCTCTTTGCTTTTAGCATTTGAAGATTTTTTCAGCATTAACTTTCAAATGGAATCATAGGTCATTTATCTTAGAATGCACAATGAGAAGTAATCAATTGTAGCATCACTTTATTGATGGCATTTTGAAAGTCTTCCAGAAAAACTCTCAACCTTCTTCTGTAGTTCATTCTGATTGTATTGATTTATGCTAAAAATATGTCCTTGGGTTCCACAAAAGCTGCATTTTAGTGTTTGGCACCCTACTATCCTTCATTGGCAGTAACAGTAAAAAAGGGTAATGTTTATGAAAATACAGCCATTATCACAATTTAATTATTCAGATAAGTACAACAGAGACATTAATAAGACACTGTAATGACGTCAAGCACCACCCATAAAACAGGAACATTCAGTTATTTTCCCATGCAGATTTAACAGACTGAAGCCTTGTTTGTGATATGAGAGAAAAACACTGAACACAAGAGCTGCTTAATTATGAAGCAAAGCTGATTTCAAATTAAGACAATTAACCCAATTTGTGAATTAGGGCAACATAGTAAAAATATTTTATTCTTATTAAATGATTTTCTATACAACTTCTATTAATCCCATAGCAGAAAAAATTTCCAGAGGCGAGACAGACTTTTATAAGCCTCAGGTTAAGATTTTCTGCTCTAGAGGATGAATACAAATGAACTCTAAAACAAGGAATTCAAATAATCAATATTCCAAAGCTGATGTATGCAGGATATCTGCAAATGATTTAGTAGAATAACAGTGCTATTGTATTTAAAAACCTTGAGACATCTCTGGGGAGATGAACCTGTGTCACATGTAAAAAGAAACAAAATTATTAAATATTTTCTGGTATTTAATGAAACCTCCCATCTGAAACACGCTTGCTAAATTTTTTATTAAAACTAATTATTAAGTGTAGCTCTTAAATCTTGGATTTACTCTTTTTGAAGTGACCCATATAGATCTCATACAACAGGATAGCAGAAGAACTCCAAAGTTAAAATACTGATTGTATCTGTCCATGTAACAGCAACTGCATAATTTTCCCCTTGTTTACATTACGGGGAAAGCAATAAATTTTCTATGTTAAGAGATTTCTGCTGTTCTGTAAAAGCTCATGCTTTTGCAAACCATGAAGGACAAAGAGCTTCCAAGAAACCAATTAGAGGCACCCCAAACATGATTTCCTCATGTTTACCAACATTTTGACAAGTAGTGTTCTTCTGGCTACAATTTGTTGGCAGAAGTTTTTCACTTTCTGAGGGCAGGAATTCACATAGACAAATATGGCAATGGATAGTTTTTACTCGTGATAGACTACAGTGCCAGTAAAGTGGAGAGTAAAACCATTATTAGTCATGATACCTGGAACCATTTAGTATTGCTTGATTGTACTTAAAGAAGGTTATTTATTTGCTTCATGAAAACTGGACTCGGTATGTTACCTTTGCCGGTCCCTTTTCTTACTTCCTATGGAAAAAGCTTTTCTGTGAATGTGTATACATGTATGTGTGTGAGAAGGAGAGAAAGGGATGAAAAAAAGTGTAAAAAATAACAATTAGTTGGAAGACAGATACTTGTCAGATGTGAGTTCTGGGAGAGAATCTGAAAAAGATAAAAAAAACTTAATGGTCAACTGGAGGCTGGCCTTTTCTCTTTCTACTCTGATGGATGCACAAATCCATCCAAAATTTAAGGTATTAATTACCAGTAAGAGAATGAGACAGCAAGAAAAGAAAAATGACTGGTCATGATTAAAGCACTGATTCGCAGTCAAGCATCATAAATATTGGCAGGGTACTGGTTCAACAAAGTATCAAATTTCCAAGATATCTCGAGAGGCAATGATGTTATTTGCAAAAGTTTTGGGGCTTGTTTTATTTTTTTTTTCCATTAAGACTTTAGATATCATAATAATATAATGACTTCCTTTAGTAACCTCCATGTGTTTCACAGTGAATTTTCTATGAAAAATGAAATACATAATGAAAGAACATAAAACCCAATCTGAACTGGATATTTCACACAGCTATGGGAGGCCTTTTCACCAGACTAAAGGATTTTAAAGAAAGATTCAGCAGTTTAAACGTCTAGATAGCTATTTCTCTCAAAAACTATAAACCCAAGAGTTTTGAAGCATAGACAGTCTTGGAGCTTGAGAGTTGATCCATTTTGGGGACTCAGGTCTCTGTGATCCCTCAGGGACACCCGGGGGCCTAGGGAATCTGCTGGGAACATGCTGCAGCATTTTGAAATTAGGCAGCATCTGCAAGAGTTCATTTCAGAGGAAAGGTAGATAGAAGTAAGAACAGAGAATGGCCCTATGTCCCTTGTCTTCACAGCCTGTTTAAAGCAGGGTTCAAGTGTTAGCATCTCATAATACTCAGCGTTACTAAATGGGGGCTTAGGGGTGGGGAACTTAGCGCAGGATGATTGGAAAAGGAAAATAATTCCCAGTCCTCCAGTACCTTATCCCTTTTTCTGATTACATATAACTTCTTACAGGCTGTCCTTCTGCTGCTCAGGAGAGGAGCAGAGAAAAAGTCCACATTTCTGGAGCCCATCCCTGTGCATGGCTGGATTGAGAAGGGAAGAGAGCATGTGCCACTTTGATACAGTAACACAGAGAAAACAAGTAAGGCAGTTTCGGAAGCACTTAGAGGAAATACAACTGTATCTGAATCCAGATATGGACTTTTTGGGGACAATATATATACCTTTAAAAGCCAGACTAGAGAAGATAAACAGGGTAAATGGGTGCTATCTGCATGCTAACGCCTATGGGTTGTGCTACAGACCAGCATTTGTTTTTATTTCTTTGTTAGCTATTGCAGGTGTTCTCTTATGCCTGCATTTTCATATCCTGCCTTTAACATAACTTATCTGTTTTTCTCCAATTTATTTTTTTTTTTATATTAATCCCAGGAAATGCATTAACTGTAGTGCTGGTTTCATATTTCCTCCTTGCTTCAGGAAGATAGGTTTTGATATTTTGTGCAAAGATTAAAACATTCAAAGGGTTTGCCTTTCTCATATTGATTAAGGGACAGCATTTATCTTGCCTGTACAGTGCTGGCAGCTTTTACTAGAATTTGGGAAATTTTAATCTCTAGTACAATAATGCAATAACAGCCATCACAGAACATGAGCAAGATAGACAGGTACAAAGTGAAGGAAAACTATGAGAAGCCAGGTATTGTTTATATCTTATGGAGTCAGGCTGTGGTTATTAACAGCTTCTAAATCCCACTGAAAGCTCATCATGCCCAGTTAGTTTCAATGCAGTTTTCTTTCCATTCTCTCCAAAATATAGTAAATCAGATAGCAAAGGATCCACTCTTCCATGTAGTGGGGAAATGTAGGGAAAACAAGTGAGGGGGCTGATGATTATTAGCAATAGTATTGCCATTTAAGAACTCACAAGGCTCTCTGAGGAGCAGAATCTGTGTCAAATGTGAAAGGGAAAGGTTTTGTGAAATAATTTCGTCCCTGTAATGAAATTGCTGACATGAGATCTCTCAGTTGCTGAATTATTTAGAGGAGGAAAAAGTAGCAAGTAAATTTGTCTCAGAATCTCTTTTTGCCTTTCCTAAAATAATTGCTTCTATATTTTTTGCTTGCATATTTTTCTCTGGAGACTTTTTATATCCACAAATTCCAGGTGGACTTTTGCCCAATATAGGCTTTTAACAGGTTCTTTTAGGAAGTAAATCATACAGAAGGAAATAATGAAGATAGCCAATAGATTAAACTTGAGATTCAATACCCTGTTGAAGCAACCACAGAGTCTTTTGGGGAATGTATGTTTTATGTGAAGGAGACCTTCGAGGAGTTCTTATATTGACCAATGCAGGTGTCTCAGCCAGAGTTCACTCTCTAAATTCCTATAGGCCAAGTAGACCTTGCTAAAGGGTTTTCAGACAAGAGATAAAGTCCAAGATCTGACTGGAGAAGGCTGAAATGTTGAAGCAAAAATTCATGCTCTTAAATACCTGTTTATTTTCCAGATGATTCTTTCCGTTAGATTTTGTGTGTGTGTGGTTTGTGAGTATGATCTCTTTTGTGGAGATTTGGTTATGGCACAGACACAGCCTGCAGAAGGTTCTTTCTTTGGGTTTGGTGACTGACTTCACTGCAGATACGTGTGTTTAATTTCAGCTGATTTCTGGAATTTATGTGGTTTAATCAGGGCAATGACAAAACAGCTATTACTGCAAGAACTCTTTTACACTTCAGGTAACAATTGCTTCTGCTGACATGTCTTTGCAAATAAATATCGATTGGGCATTTGCCTTTCAGTAGTGCTCAAACATCAGTGTTTATCACTTGGTTCTTCACAATTTTCCTTCATGCCATTATGCTAACACATTTCTTTGATGAGCTACTGCAGAAAAATCTTTTCTAATGCAGTTTTCCATTCCCTGTGTGACATTAAACCTGTACACCCTTCCCCCTCTAACTCTCAACTTTTTCACTTTAAACCCCAATTATTCATGTCAACTGTCTGCTGGTTGTTTCTCTCTGTAAAGCATGATTGCAGATCTAACTCATATGGTGTCATTTTTTTTCCCTAGTGGTTATCCACAGAATTTTCAATGGCCCTGCAACACATAATGACCAATAAACACTTCTGGAAATACAATGAGAATACATCTATTTAAATGGGACTGAGTCATCACAGAAGATGAAAGTTAACTCTTGGCAGAATTCTGACAGATTTTGCTTGGTATGACTTCAGGTGTTCAAAAGGAAACAGTACATTGCCATGGAAGATTGTAAAACATCAATGAACAATCAGTTGTCATTTCTGATTAGTTACATATCATAGTTGTATTAATTATAACAGCAAAAATCATTCCTAATATGCATCTTATCACATATTCCTTTAGCATATTTTTCCCAAAGAAATGAATTTATTTTACAGTGATGTTCACTAAAGCAAGCCAAATAATATGCCTCTAGATTAACCAGAGCATATGAGATTAAAAAATGGACTATAAATTTTCACTTGCTCAAATTACACTTCTTTGAATAATTTGAGACCAGAGTTGTCAGGTTTGGTCTTGGGATGATGTAAGAAACCCAACAGATACTTAGTTTAATATGAAAAACCTTAAGGTTACCTGCTTTAAATGAGACATCACAAATTATTGTAAATGTTTCATAACCAATACTTTAGGAATAATAAGCATAACATCTACCTCATATCAATCTGTCTTGATATTTTTAGTATGCCTTTTTTTTTTTTTTCCTTCATTAATGTGCATTAGTAATAAAAGCTGTTCCATATGATTACAGTGTGGGATGATGTAGATATGTTGCAAGAACTGAAATAAGTAGGCTTCATCTGCCAGTGAGAGTGAAGATGCATAAACTCATTTCATTTCTGACACAAATAGTAAGGACACTGTATAACTACCCTAGAGTTCATGATCAAACTTTTTATTCTATAGGATACTCATAAAGCCATGCTGTTATTTTTTTCAGAGATGAAAAATTCATGGCTTAAAATATCTGACAAATTGCTGGTTCAGCTGCTACTTTAGAGCTGGTATAAAAAAGACTTATGCATGTACCCAGGTTTAAGTGCAAGCATGGCTATATTGGTTTTAAAAGGAGTATTATCAGAATTAGAAATGCATGTTTATTTAGTGTGATGAAAAGGTCAAGGAGATTTTAATTTCCCCCTTCAAGTGTCTTTTCCACACCTGTTTCTTCAGACAAAACTAGTGTTGATGGCAAAAAAAAGTGCATTTTTTTATTATCAGTATTCTCTCTAAACCACTGAAAGAATAATATGAAGGGAAGCATTCTGATGAGGAGGTCACAGTAGTGGAGTAAAAGGTTTACTGTGAGATATGAATAGGCTGAAAATGGCTCTACTGCTCAGCAGGAGGTCAAATATGAAACACAAGATAGACAGAGTTTATGAAAAGTTAGCATTCTCTTCAACTAGCCTGTAAATAAACTGCCAAAAAAATAATCCTGTCTTCAGCTTATAGGTTCAGTGATGGTTCTGCAGTAGACTCTCAATCAGAGAATGGGACTGGATGTGGTGACCCAGATTGCCCTTCCCAGCCCTGTTTGGTTATGCAGCTGCAGTTTTAAACAAATATTCCCTCTCCCACCAAATGTTTCTTCTTCATTCTGTGGAATCAGAGACAGTTACCTGATACATGTCTTTAATTCTAATGTCTTAGATGGGGGCCATTTATTAACTCTGAACAGTCCTCAATATTTTAATGACTAAAAAGCTTTTGTGAAAGTGGGACAATCAGGAGGCATTTCTTTTCATCCTCATGTGCATTGAAAATGACAATTTATGGAAAATTTAAATTGCTGCAGTTTTTCTCCTGTTATTTGGTATTGTGAACATGAGAGAAATTATGAACTGTTTCTTAACATCAGTGTACAGCCTCACATCACCACTTGGCTTTCTTACAGTTTTGGAGGTGGTGAAGGTTGTTCAAGTAGACGAGTTACTGCTCTGTGATTTATCAGCGTTTTTACATATAAGTAATATGCTGGGGTAATACAGCATAGTAGCTGCCTCACACCCTGGTTTAATCATTTTTTGATGTTGCATGAAGTCATAGTAACAAAAAGTCCAAATTCAATATCTGTTGGCTTTCTCACAGCACACTAAGTGGCTGATGATTTTTAGATCTTAACTGAAATTCAGCAGGACACAAGTTCTGCTTTCATTTTTGTCCCATGAGCTAGACGTTTTTGCAGATTCCCTGGTCTAAGAACTTTGTGGTTTAGGACATTGATGTTTCCAGCTGCACATCTGATCTGATGTGATTGTCTAAACTGTAGATCTGCCTTTGTGTCTGAACTAGTGCCCTACAATTAATTTTTAATGAATGAAAAGAAATATGCACTTGTAAAATAAGATTTGTCTCAGGCTAATGCAGCTGAGATGAACATGAGCTAAAACTATCTGTACATATATTTCATACTATTAACTAGAAGAAGAACCTATGGTAATGAGGTCATTGGTAGAAATCTACAGTTTATACATCTAAAGTGAGATCAGTCTAAACCATAACATGTATCTGGGAAGCTTAATATGTAGGCTGCTGTAATGCCTCTCACTTCCATCAGAAACTGTTGACATCCTTGAATGTGGGTGCCATTTGGATGTGCAGTCTCATTTCCAAGAGCTTTTGTTTTTTCTTACCACCAAATGACTATCAGGCCTCCTGTTATTCAAGGGACAGAACATTTCCTCTCATTCTGGGACTTCTGTGAACACACTGTATTTTTGTCCTTTTCAGATATTTTTAGCCATTCTTAGAGCTCAGAAGTATAAAGAAAGTTCCTACACACTGAGAGCTAACAGCTGATAGACTGGAAGAAATTGCAGTTTTTGCTCCTGCCTGTGGCCCACAAGTGCTTCCAAGAGATCACATTCCTTCACCAGCAAGCTCTGGAGCATCACCCATTTATTTAAAATCTGTTTTCTATTTGAGGCTGTGTCATGGTTCAGTGCGAGGCTAAGGTTTCTCTTTATTCTTGATTGCACTCAAGTCTTTAGGGAAAGCCCTATCCACCAAACTGTACATACCAATGATGCTTTTAGTACTTGGGCTTGCACAACTGACTGGGACATCCATGAATCATGATCAAAAGCTCCGCATGAGGGGCTTGGACATCTCTGTTGAAAACCACTGCTGACTTTTCTGCAGTGTCATTGCTCCTCAGGGGGTTATAGTTAAAATCTGCCATATTTTAGTCTATGCAACCTTGACTCCCCCGGAAATTTTTACAGCAGTAGTATTTTTGAAGCCATCTTTCAGAGTACTTGCTCACAGAAATTACATGGGGCTTGGGGACACAAGTAGTACTTTTACACAATAGAAGAGACAATCCTTTCTGTTTAAAGACTCACATATGTAGGTAAAAAATATTTTATTAAGAACCTAAGTCCTTCCAGTGAACCCCCTGCTTACATTAATTACTAAAATGCATAGCGGAAGGTGTCATATAGTCTTTGGTTGGCATTATTTTAAATGTACAATAATAACCCTAAAATGGTTTGGTAAATTTCTTCATATATGTGGTAGAGTTCCCCCATTGTGAACCATCATCACAGTAATCCCTAGCTGGCATCCATATTGTTATGGTAGGCAGGTTCTCCAAAACTAGAGGAAGTAAAATCATAGAATCATAGAATAGTTAGGGTTAGAAAGGACATTAAGATCATCTAGTTCCAACCCCCCTGCCATAACCTCCCTGGGCAACTCATTCCAGCATCTCACCACCCTAACAGGAAAGAATTCCTTCCTTAGATCCAATCTGAACCTCTCCTGTTTAAGTTTGAACCCATTACCCCTTGTCCTGTCACTACAGTCCCTAAGGAAGAGTCCCTCCCCAGCATCCCTATAGGCCCCCTTCAGACACTGCAAGGCTGCTATGAAGTCTCCACGCAGCCTTCTCTTCCCCAGGCTGAACAAATCCAACTTTCCCAGCCTGTCTTCATATGGGAGATGCTCCAGTCCCCTGATCATCCTCGTGGCCCTCCTCTGGACTTGTTCCAACAGCTCCATGTCCTTTTTATGTTGAGGACACCAGAACTGCACACAATACTCCAGGTGAGGTCTCACGAGAGCAGAGCAGAGGGGCAGGATCACCTCCTTTGACCTGCTGGTCACGCTCCTTTTGATGCAGCCCAGGATACGGTTGGCTTTCTGGGCTGCAAGTGCACACTGTTGGCTCATGTTAATTTTCTCATCGACCACCACCCCCAAGTCCTTCTCTGCAGGGCTGCTCTCAATCTCTTCTCTGCCCAACCTGTAGTTGTGCCTGGGATTGCTCTAACTCAGGTGGAGGACCTTGCACTTGGCATGGTTAAACTTCATGAGGCTGGCATCAGCCCACCTCACAAGTGTGTCGAGGTCCCTCTGGATGGCATTCCTTCCCTCCAGCGTATCCACTGAACCACACAGCTTGGTGTCNNATCCACTGAACAGCTTGGTGTCGTTGGCAAACTTGCTGAGGGCGCACTCAATCCCACTGCCCATGTCAGCGACAAAGATGTTGAACAAGACCGGTCCCAATGCTGATCCCTGAGGGACACCACTCGTCACTGTCTTCTAGCCGGACACTGAGTCATTGACCACAACTCTTTGCGTGAATACCAGCTTACTTTCTGGTCTTGAAATGCAGGATTTAACTGAGAAAGAAATATTACTGAAACAAATTATAAGTAGCACAATGTTATATGCAACATTTTCTTGTATTTTACATATGAAATGCACACACCATCGTTCTGGAGTTTGTCAGTGGATGATATCAAAAGTTCAATTTTTACCATCATTTAACAGGTTCTTTTAGATATAACAAAACCACGGAGCTGGGATGGTTGCATAGTTGCTCTTCTTCTGATATGCTAACCTCTCTAATAGTAAACACCATATCCATAACTTTACTGTTCATTATGGTCTGAACTAAACAATATTTTGAGATATTGTGACATATCATATGTTTAAAATCAGTCTTGTCATTGTCTTCAGTATTGATGCATTGCATCAGGCTGCACAACTGCTTGTATCATATTTACATTTATAGGTTTGTACTATAGCTCTGTAGTTAATACAGTATCAGTCTATGACACAGAGTATTACTTGGTGATATTCTCTGGTGTTTCACTAATTGTCCATATAACACATAGCACCGATGTCATAGCATTTCTAGAGGCAGCTTAGCTTTATAGTGCTGTAAGCATTTTTAGCCTAACCTAATACTTCTTTAATTATTTTACTTTTCTAATATATTGTCTTTTGGACTTACATTTCCAAGTCTTAATGAGCTTTTTTGTTGTAGCGATTATGAGTTTGAAAGGCTCTACTATTTTTAATGCAAGTAAAGAAAAATAATGGACATCAACTGGAAAAAGTATTATGCCAATATTGAATAAACTCTTACAGTGCCTTGCCAGAACATCGATGCAGGGGTCATTTGTATGACTAATGTTGTCTCTCAAAGATGCTGCCTGATTCATGGGCTACATTATATTTCAGAAAGGGTCTGCACCAATGAGAGATTCATTGTTTCACCAGGCAAAAAAGAGGCAGCGGTGTAACCGGAAAATAAAAGAGAAGAACTTTATACTGTTGGAGAAAATAAATAGACAAAAAGTAGAGATTTACATACATTTGCCTCGTCAGTTGAACACAAAAAGGTAGGAGAACTGGAAATCTTCAAATGACAGTTTATATTGACTGAAGTAACAGCATAATTTCATGTCCTAGGTTCAGCAGTAGCACTCATTTTTTCTTCTTCTTGCACTGCTGGTGCAGTGCTGTGGTTTTGACTTTCAGCCTGGGAACAGAACTGATAACAGCAATGTTTCTAGTTACTGCTCAAATGTTTAGGTTGACCAAGGACTTTGTGAGTCTCATGTTCTGCCAGGGAGGAGGGGAAGCCTGGAGGCAGCAGAGACAGGACACCTGACCCAAACTAGCCAAAGAGGTATTCCATACCACAGAACATCATGCCCACGATGTAACTGAGAGTTATCCGGAAGGGCTAGGGCACTGTGGGGTTGAAGGTATCAGTTGGTGCTCGGTCAGGCAGGGTGGGATGAGTTATCTGTTGGTGTGTACTGAGGTGCTGTATTCTCTTGTTGCTTCCTTTGTCATTATTGTTATTGGTGGTAGCAGTAGTGATTTGTGTTATACCTTAGTTACTAAACTGTTCTCATCTCAACCCGTGGGAGTTGCATTCTTTTGATTCTCCTCTGCATCCCTCCAGGAGCAGGGGGAAGGAAAGAAAGGGGGAGGTTGAGTGAGTAAATGAGCTGCATGGCTGGGTTTAAACCTTGACATCTCATTAAAAGGAGTGGCACAGGAAGATGCAAAGCTGCCCAGGGGCTTCTAACTGTTTTATTCTGTATTTGTTCACCCTTTATTTAACAGCACCATTAGAAAGCCTAATGGACTGTTTATATCACACTATCAGACATATAGCAAGGTCTTTAGTAATTGGAGTGTGATATATAGTAATGGGCTATTGTTTGCTTGGTGCTACCTATAATGAGGCCAGTGCTGAATACTTATTTACTGCATGTTACTGGTATAAAGACACAGGAGGTGGGGCTGCTAGAGATAAATATTAGGGTAGAAACAGGCTTTCCTGAGGCTCTAGAAGCTGAAACATTAGCTGCTTGTTTTATCTGGATTTTTTTGCACAGCATGCTGAGCTATTTGATAATATCAGTTTGAGGCTATGCTTAGACCATGTTTCTTCAAACTCTGTCTGGAAGAATATGCCAGATTGCAGTGCCATTAAATATATATTACAAATGGTCCAACAAATTAGGTAATTAATTACAATTCATATCTATAGGAGAGGCCATTTGATATTACTATTCTTCTTATGGTAGATTAGGTTTTATGATGTTGGATTATAATATTCTTTCTGAGCCATTAAAACCTATCGCTGACTTTGGAGAAAGCATTCTTAAAAGCAGGCCTTTTTATTATGTTTCAAATACATTTCTGAAATGGTAAAGACATAAACAATGTTAAACTTGTTTTTACACTTCTTCCGGAAAAATAAATATGCAATTTGGATGACTGCAGATAAATCAATAAAATTCTTAAGGAGGAATAAAAAAAAACCCCTTCAGCATACCAAACCTAAACAGGAAAGCACTCTGCACTCTCCACAATCCTCATTTTTTATCAAGCTAGCCTTTGTGCATCTCTAGAGTAGGAGCACATTGAAGGTTTAACTGGCCATTTATTTTTGCTGTAGCGACATAAGGCAAATCAACAAAATAGGAAAGTCATATAACCCCCACAGGTAGCCAAAACTATATACTCCCAAACAGCACTTAGTATTTGTTTTCTGTATTTTGTAATCGATTCAAATAATTATGTCTGCATAGCAGAACAAATTATTATAAAGCCTTGATCATGTTCCTGATACCCATCTCTGTGCTGGAGAGCTGCAGGACTGTGTCTCTGCAGGAGAGGGTGGGGCTGCTTCCTCTGCAGGGTGGAGAAGCAGTTCTTTCTTTTGGGGAAGGTCAAGGTAGGCTGCCAGTGCTGCTGGCTGGTGAGCTGAAAGACCAGAGCCTGGAAGAGAAACAGCCTCTACTTTTTCTTCTTAAATAAGATAATAACATTTCCTATTTGCTGAGCTATAAAACAAGAGATTGTAGAACTTTGGACATGTCATCTTCAAATTATTCTTAACGTGACAAGGCAAAATCTGTGCAGAACAGGTTGCCTCTGGATGCCGTGTTTTGGCATCACCGAGGGATATAACTCGGAAAACCTGATTCTTCTTTCAGAGCAATTTAATCTCACTTCCTGCCATAAGTTTTCAGTTGACAGACATTTGAGTCATAAATAATGAAAAGGTCGCATATGCCTACAAATTTCTGACATGTGGCATCTATAGGGATTTTGCCTAGGAATAAAGGGCAGCAAAGCAATGAAAAGGATTCTTCTGATAGTGAAAAATAGACTCTTTCAGAAATCAATGGACAGGAGCAATCAATACCAAATTTAAAGAAGAAAAATCAATAGTGCTCAAAACATGTGGCTCCCCTTTTGCACAGGTTATCCTACTATAATGTTTTCTCATCTGGTGCCTTGGAAAATTCCAGTGTGTCTGCATATAAATTCTCTTCCATTAACAATGGAAATGCAATTCCCTTCTCTAGCAGTAGTACTGGGAAGCTAAGGATATGGATTGTGAAAATGATGGGAAAAAAACACACAGGATTGTCTCCATTTCTGCCACAAATGATGGAGAACTCTTCAGGTTTCTTTGTAGCAGTCATGCTCCATAACAATTATTACATCCATTCATAATGGTATAGTATAAAGGTTCTGCCACTTGATCCTTTGTTACTGAAATAGTGTCATAGGTGCATCAAAATGCAAATTACTTATCAATTACTTTTAAAACAATATAATACAATGAAATAAACATTGTTAAACATTAAAATCGGTGACAAAAAAAAAAAAAAAAAAAAAAACACTGATAAAACAAAGTAAAAAAAGGGATTTATAATGATGATTTACTGATCAATAAAATGTGAAAAGCAAGAAACTTCTTAAAGAAGACAACTGGACCCTAATGTATATTGGAAAAGAAAGAAATCAAATTAACCTAATTATTTTTCCTGAATCTTTACTTACGTACAGGAATGTTTTCAGTATGTTTAACTGAGTGTTTCAGTAAGAACTTAGTCACATTTGCAACACAGTCCAATGACACTGAACAAATGGAAATAACCCTGCAGGTTTTATGAGCTTTTTTTACTACAGTTCATCACCACAGTGAAAATTTCATTGTGGATCTAATTAGCACGAAGTAAAGCTCATAGGATTACTTAAGTAACAGTTGTAATTACAATATATTTTCCCTTCCATAAAGACATCACTATGTGCATTTCTGCCTTTATAAGCCCTTCACTCTAAAGCATTTACTGCTCTCGACAGCTGAAGGGGCAGATGATGGACAATTTCTTGCACAGCTCATTACAACCACAATCATGAAAACCATATTCAAGTAGCCACTTCCAGAGAATGATAGAATCAATCCATTCCAAGGTTAAACTAAAACCCAAACCAATCCACTAAAGGTTCACTCATAAGGCAATTTGTTTTCACCAGCATAGTTGTCTTCCCAGTGAAACATCTGGTAAAACCGATGTTGTATCAAGGTAAAAAGAATTCTCGACCTTTTGCATAAACAGTTCTCAGAAATGTAGTTCTTGTTAGGGTAAAATGGGTCAATTATTCATGAAAGTGTATGGTTGTTGTAAGGAAACTCCAGGACCGATTTAGAAATTCATTTCCCATTAGTGAAATGAAACTAGGAACTGAAAACACTCATAACCATTTCAGAAAAATGTAACTTGATAAAGGGAATAAAAACTAGACCTGAACATTTTGATATACACTTTGCAGCATAGATCTGAAGAGCAGAAGTACAGAAAAGAATGGAGAGGTTCAAGAAAGTGTGTTAAATTGTGGTACTAAAACATGAGAAGTATTTTAAAGGATGTCTATTTTACTAATGTGAAAAACTTCCTCCAAAGTCCTGTGCAAATACCTGACAATCCGCCCTTACTGTAAACATTCGTTTAACTGACAATTCATTGTTACTTTTTATTTCTGCCCATTCCTCTTTTACCATTTAACCGTACTGTGTCTCAATTGGCAAATGCAAAATACAGCTATTAATAACGGATTCCTTCCTTCCTCTGCCTTTATTCTGTAACTTCTTTCCAGGTTTGAGTTCTCAAAAAGTCTGGTTTCTACTATGCGTCCAACACTTTGGATTTCTTTTTGCTTTTGGGTGCTTTTTTCAGGGCATGGTAACTCCGGAGTGGATAGTTACATGCTTACCAGTGCGAGGCAGCCTACCTAGCTGTGGTGTTGCATTATCCTAATGACCAAGCTCCTCTCATGTCCTGCATTTCCCTTGCATGTGACTGACAACCCCAGCATGTCTGTGTTTCACAGTTTAGAACCACACATATAACTATGCTTTCACTGTGCAGCAATTTATCTGTTTCTTCTTGAAATGGAGGGAAGAAATTTTCTAGCCTCACCAAATTTTTGGTGAGCAGTACTCCAGTTATCAAGGTGATGAGCTGTTCTTTGGGGAGAGGGTGTTCCTGATTCTTCCTCAGGCTTCAAGTTGCCTCTTCTCTCAGAGAAGCTCTGATTTTGTGTACCTTCACATGCTGATGATAGAAGAAGTCACAAGACGTTTTGGAGATGCTTCCAGAGCAAATGGAAGGAGTGAATATTAGCTACACAGGACATCAAAACAATGGGGTAATGTACACCTCAAGTTATGACTTATGTTAATGACAGCACCTTAATCAGACCTTAGCTAGAACCTGCCCAAAATCATGTTACTATACTGGTCCCTGAAGATGTTCTCCAGCTTCTTCTTCTGTAGGAAGTATACAGGTCCAAAGACTAGTATGGAGACATAGGTTTTGGTGTCTTCTGCATGATGCTGCTTTTAAGGCCTCCTCACTGCCTTCCTTAAACTTCTTTAGCCACTACTCAGTAAGTAAGAGCAGATTTACAAGAGTTAATGGACCATGATTGTAGTATTCTCTCAGTGACGGCAATTGACTGCCAGCATTTTTCATGCTTTGCCTGCAATCAGGAAATTGTAATCTTTCCATAACTGAACCTTATTATTGTCATTCCTGCCTTTGCTGACCCAAAATAAGACATCTGCAAAGGACTTTACACAGACTCAGTTATTAATGCACCTGGAAATGGTCCAGATTATACCCTTACAAAAAGGAAGGTTACAGACACACATGATTACAAATCCTTCCAAATGGGTAAGTAAAAGGAAATTAAAGAGCATGCATTTCTAGGTACTGAATATTTATAACAGTATTAGGCTTTAGTAGTGTATTCCCTCTAAAACGTATAAGCCTATCATAAATAATTAAAGAAGTAATCCCTGTTTTCACTAAAAGAGGCATATTTCCACTCTTTATTTTTCAAAGAATTATTTGAAAATAAGAATCAAGCATAATAAATGGGATGTCACTTGCCTGAGTCCACAGAGACTGAAATAGTAGCCCTGACACTGATAATTTGCTTAATACAACATTAATTGCAAGATATGCTTTATGAAGAAATGCAAGGGCGACTGCATGTGTTTGGGAATGCAGAGTGTAGTGGGCCCTGCTCTTCCACACATCCAGTGCAATTCACTTGCTAAAGCTTCTGGGGCCTTTCTGTTTCCATCCATATCTCTGTGGGATAAAATGCAAAAGTTGTTGAGAAGAGGAGGTAGATGGCTTACTGCCGCATTTGTTGAGAAAGCCATCCCAGGGGGCTGTTCTTTATCTGAGTGACAGAGATGGTTATGAACTAGAGTTACAAGAACAAATATATTCTTTTATCTCCAAAATATGTCAGAGGACAGCATGTGTCTTAACAGCTCTAAACAGAAAGTTTTCCCACAACCAAGGGCAGGAGCAGATAGTCCAAAAGGCAGAGGAATCTTTGCATGACCAATCTTTTACATCTGCTGTTGATAAGGATAGTTGAGAAAAACAGCTATTTGATAACATGCCAGAGCTCACCAAGAAGATACTTATCAAGACTGTGTGCAATGGTTGCAACAACCACATGGATAATAAATACATTCATTTCTATGGTTGCACAAGCCTCAAATTGAGAACCTAGGCTGGAAAATTACTAGATTAAAAAATCAATGATCAGTCTTATGTACATGAATGAAGACACAGATTTTTTTTTATTGCTTTAATTAGAATTTGTTTATAATTATAATTCACTTACATTTATATGAAGAATAAATTATTGCATCTACTGTATTAAAAATAGATACAACTATTATGTAATGCAAACTCTGGAATAAGTGAGTCATTCTGGTATTTCAAAGCATTATACGCCCTAGGATATAAGTGAAATAAAGGCAAGTTTAAGTTTGTATCCTATGGATTAAAAGTAGTAGCAAGTAGAGAATTCTCTAAGAAATGGAAGTGTATGAAATAGTACAACACAGCAGACAAATTTGCATAGTTATAGGGATCTCTTCTTCTTGCTTAAGAAGGTTTGAAATTTCTGGTTGTGTGTATCAGAACCATATATAATCTGCAACATACTTCATAGGCCAACAAATTGTACCATAGCAACCACAAAAACAAATACCTCTGCCTGCCAAAGAAAGATGGAGACATATCATTAAATGTACAGTGCCCTAATGATATCATGTAGAATGCCCCAGGCACAGTATTATGGGATTGCATCTACTGATTGAGAAACAAGAAAAGAAAATTTACCAGGAGAAGCACACCAGTTCATTTGACAAGAAAACTGAGTGGTATCAGTTAATTAATACTAATGCTCATTTATGTCACCTGTTGTGAATATATTAATAGGGAGTTTGACAGTAACAATTGCTGAAATGCCATGGAACAGACTACAGGAGAAGCTGGGAAAACAAAAAAGAAAAATCTTGCTGAAATTACTGGAATTCCAAGGAGATTGATTTAATATGCAATAAACTGCTACTCCAGCTTGTAAAAAAGAGATAGTTGAACTGAGGGGTGGACTGAAGGAGTAAAATGTAATGGCCTGAGAAGCTGCAGCAAATTCTAGATGTCAAGAACAGAGAAAGGTTATATGCAAGGTAAATAAAGCTGGCTGGTCCCAGCTAAAGAAATAAATATATTTTTCTGTTAGTTCTATTGTAAGGAATAATTTGCATTTTTATACATTATTTATTTGCATCTGACCGAAGATGTAAAAAAGTTAGTTTTAAATGCCATGCTTAGAGTCAATGTATTTTTTAGTCTGGGTTTATTATATGTTTGGGTGGTATTTTAGTTTTGTTTTTAATGTGTTTTTAACACCACTGGAGCTCCCAGGATTCACATGGTTCTTCCTAGAAAAGCAAAACAGACTTCTCCTTTTCTTTAGTATTTGGTTACCTCTACCTATGCTAAACCAGATCAAAATAAGGCTGCTGTCTCAACCTCTTCAATGTGACTTACAGTCATTGGAGCATACATTTTCTTTTGGATATGTCTTCTTCCTTACTCAGCCATTTCACCTCTCAGCCTATAATAGCCTTCCCCAATCTTCTGAAATCAGAATCTGCTTCATGATAAAAAGGTCAGTGCACAGTAAACTCCAATTCAAATTCTGAAATACGGATCTAAAATGTAGTCCAAATTGCATTTTTGAGAGGAATGTCACACTTTCATATTAAGGAAGGACCCATGATGAGATATTTTAGGATTTGAAATTAATGCAGATAATTCTTTCAAGTTCAGCATAATATTATTAAATTGTGGCTTTTTAAGTGTTTGTTATTGTACTTCCACCAAGTCATAGGCTCTTTAGATTTTGCTCAGCCATTAGTAAGTTTTGAATTCCTCAGTAGGTTGTCTTAGCTCCTTGAAAAGGAAAGAAGGTGAAAGGAGAGAAGGAATGCTACCTTCATTATAAACCTTCACTTCATTCTGAGAGTCACTGTTTATCAATAATATAATAAAACAGAAATTACACAGTTTGTGAATAATTGATCTCGGTCTGTAATTTCTCAATTAACATGTTTAACATTTGCCATAGAAAGTCATGAAAAGCCCTGCATTAAATAAGGTTATAAAAAGAGAGGTGCAGAAGGAAAGGTGGTGCCTTTATGAAAGTAGTGCCCAATTACTAGCAAAAAAATAAAAAGACCGAAAATTGGGACCATCCCTTAAGACCCTTTCAGTGAGCAGTGGAAAGAATTCTTATTCACAGGAACTAGTGAAACTGGGTGTTCTGGGTTCAGCAGTTGCAGTCAGTTTTTCTTCTCTTTAGTAGCTGGTGTTTTGACTTAGCCCAGGAACAAGGCTCATAAGGCTGATGTTTTTGGTTGCTGCTGAGTGATGTTTGCCCTGACCAAGGAGTTTGTGAGCCTCATGCTCTGCCAGAGAGAAGGGGGGGCCAGGAGAAAGGAGGGACAGAACCCAAACTGACCAAAGAGGTATTCCATACCATAGCACATCATGCCCAGGAGGTAACTGGGAGTTACCCGGAAGGAGGGGGAACTTCCTGGTCGGGTTTGTTTTCAGCGGGTGATATTGTACCCTCTTCCCTTGTTTTCTTTGTCATTGTTATTATTGTTGGTGATAGCGATAGTGA
>NDXB01013998.1:25314-67388 GCA_002631895.1 Agapornis roseicollis
CCCCCCCCCCAGAAACAAAGGATGGGGCAAAGGGAAGAAGGGATGTCACAGCGAGGGCAAAGTCAGTGCTACCACCTATTTAAATGGCATGGTTCCAGCTGCCCGGGTACCTAACACAGAAGTGGCATCTCAAAGGATGACTCTGGAAGCAGCAAAGAGCAGAGCCAGATACAGAGGGTGACAGAGAAACCTCCGATCAGAAACACTCTGTTAACAGGAGCAGAAAAGGCAAGAAAAGCGGCAGCCACAGTACCACTGAGATGGTCCTGGGGACCTCACGCTGCGTGCAATGCAGGAGGTGAGCAACAGCACGCAGGAGCGCTCCGCTCGTGTGCAGCAAAGCTGAACTGAGCACACTTTGCTGCCCTGCTCCATCCCCTTCCCTGGTTTCGGATGGCCACAGTGTGTGAGCAGGAGGAATTCATCGAGAGCAGCTCCCGCTGCATTGTGCAATGTTCCTGCAGACACAAGGCCTTGAGAGCGGCTCCAGGGAACAAACAATGAGGTAGCGTTGGCTGAAGGAGATCTGTGGAGGTCACGGGCCCTGCTCCTTGTTCAAACCAGGGTTAATGCCAAGGTTGGATCAAGTCTTTGCCCAGCACTGCCTGAACCAAGGGCTCAGAGCTGAAACGTGGCTGGTAAAGGGTCTACAAGGAACAGCTTCCATCCAAACCCAGCCTCTGCAGGCTGCGAGTAGCTTACGGACAGACTCTGACCTGGTGGGAAGCGTGTGAGGGTGCTCAGCCCTCTTCTAGCACACACAGAGCACTGCAGAGGTAATCTTACTATCATCATGTCTTGTTTTCTTAGCTCACCTCCTCAAGAGAGGTAAATCACAGGTAAATCTGTGTATAGGAAAGGTCTATTTACAGTGGAGGTCTATTTATAATGAACCATCAAAACACTCCAGACCCTGGCAGCTTCCCAAGGAGCAAACTACTTCAACCTGCTCTAATGCACACTAAACCCAGGCAAGAACAAGGGAAAACCACCCTAAACGCCGCTGAATTCCTGTCTTCCCCTTTGGCTCGGGCTTTGACTGCGCCGCTGCTTCCAAAGCAGTCAGGGAATAAGCTTGCTCTGAAGGAGAAGCAGTGGTTACGGAGGCAGGAAGCTCAGTGGAAGGAAATGCTGGAGGATGTCCTAGTGATAAGATCAGCTCCAGAGTTTTCACTGCCCAATCCCGCTCCAAGCTCCACGGTTCTATTTGCTTACAACAAACACTGCTGGAAACTTGGGGTTCCTGGCTCACAGACTGAGTTACTCCACCTGAAACCAGAGCTGAGCAAATACTTGGCTTCCAGGAGGGAACTGTTTCAGCTTTTTACCTCCAGAGAAATAAGCGCTTCCTTTCCTTCACAGGCATTTGCTGGTGCTCACCCCTGTGTCAGCACACAGGAACAAGCCACAGAGGAGCACAGTGCCCCAGCATTCCCACCCTACTCACGGCTGAAGCCCCACGTTAGGAGAAGCAGATGAGCCAAACAGCTCCACTGCTCTGCGGACCTTGATACAGAGACAGCGGTGCCAGCTTTGGTGTCCAACAGGGCTTTGCCCAGCACATCCTGACCCTTGAAACCCTTCAACCTGTTTGACCAGGACCTCCCAGCACAGTTCACGTACATCCTGCACTGCTACAACCGTTCTGCTCCCTCATCCCTGGCTAAGGACAGCTCAGTGTAGCCTCTTTTAGGGACAGCAGACCTCATTCCCTGCTTTTCCAGACTTAGATGAAGCATCTCCCCTCTTCCACCTCTCCTTTTATAGGATACCAGACCAAAGAGCACAGGAAGCTTTAGGGCAGAGAGTGGGAATGTTAAACTTTGGAACACCTCTGCTCAGTTCTGTGCCTGGCTCCTGGCACTGATGGGAACCTTTCCGTGTAAGCCATAAACCCACCGGTCTCTGCAGCAGCTCCTCACTAGTGACATTTGTTTCCTCCTCCTCTGCCACCACTATGGGCTGAGGGCGAGCTTAAATCAGCTCCAAAAGGCACAAGGCTCTGCTGAAAAGCATCCTCGGGTAAGAGTGAGGGGCCGGGTGTCTGCATCCCGCTCCGGAGCTAAGCCCAAACAAAAGGGTCAGCGTTTGCCGTTGTTCCTAACTTTATTATGGAAAGGAAGCCTCGCTGACGATGGAAAAGGTTTCCTTTAATAATGTTTATCACAAACTCAGCCCCGTTGCTATGGCGATGGAGCAACCATTCCCTCCAAACAGGCGCTAAGCCCCTAAAAATAAACAGGCCGGCGAAAAAGCAGGAACACGCAGCGGCTCCTGCCGCAGGGATCGCGCCTCTTCCCGACAGGATGAGCACCGACAGCGATTCCGCACCCCCTCAGCAGCACGCTCGGCTCCAAACCCAGCCCCGGGGTTCTGCTTCAACGCAGCCCCCGCTGAGGCAGGAGCGCGGGGTCCCCGGGCAGCGCAACAGGGGGAATCCCGGCCGTTTGCGCTCATGAGCGCCGGGAGGTGCGGGTGTGCGCGGAACGCGGCGGGACCGGCAGCGACCCGCAGGCTTCCTCCGGGGAGCCGCGCACTGATGCGGGCAGCGCCCGCCCCTCGCACGCGTTGGAGCACCCGAGTGGTAAAGAACAACGGGAGCGGAGCCGGGGAGGAAAACAACAACCGGGCCTCCCCCCCCCCCCAAAACACGGTCCCAGCTCAGTCCCGAGCCCCGAGGCGCTGCCGCTCCCGGACACGGCGCTGAGCGTGCCCCGTGCCCCCCTCTCCTCGAAGCGGACACCCCGGATCGGGCCCCCCCCCGCCCTTTCCCGCAGCCCCCGCGCACGGTCCCGTCCGCTCCCTCCGCCTCGCCCCCGGCCCGGAAGCCGCCGCGCTGCGCCCCGCGGTGCCGCCGGGCCCGGCCGCCCCCGCTCACCGAGGAGGAGCCCCGCCGGTCCCCGGGAGTGGCGGTGCCGTCGCGGCGGGCAGGTGCTGGAGCGGCTCCCGCGGCCGCCCGTCATGTCCGGGCACCCCCGCGGCGGGCCGGGCCCCGGGCCCCCATCCCGGCCGGGAGGAGCCGGGCGAGCAGCGAAGGGCAGCGGCGGCAGCGGCGGCGGCGGCGGCGCGTTACATGGCGGGACGCGCAGCGCCCGTTCCTCCGCCGCGTCCCTCCGCGGCCGCCGTACCCCACACTTCCGCCCACGGCCCCCCAGCGGCGCGCACGGAGGCCAATCCCCGCCCGGGCTGAGGGCGCCGGTGACCAATGGGGTCGCGTTGCTCCGCCCGCGGCTCGCAGGGCATGCTGGGGGCTGTAGTCCTCTGGGGCCTAGCGCTCGCCCGCGGCCATGTGCGCTCGGCCCGGCGCGGACGGCCCCGGTCCGGAGGGAGCCGTTCGCGTCCGGTGTCACCGGTAACGCGGGACCCGGAGCCCGCGGCCCAAGGGCACAGCTGGGCGGCGCAGCCGGCACGGGCCGTGGCAACAGCGAGGAAGGGGCTGAGGCCGCAGAGCAGCACCAGGGCTCAGGATGGAGCAATTCATTAAAATGGAATTAAAGATTCGGAAACTGGAAATTAAAAAAGAAAACCAAATGGGAAAATAAATGTTAAATAGTGAAAAAATCAAAATTAAAATGATTACGACCAAAAACAAAAAAAATAAAACCATAATTAATACCTAAATAACAGCAACATCCCAAGAGCCTGAAGCCATGGGACCCCAACGGGACTCAGCTCACCTTCACTGGAGCTCACAGCGCTGCTGCCTCCCCGTTGGGCGCTGAGCATCCCTCGCTCACGAAGGGAAGAGGGACAGCGCTCCGAAAAGGAGCGATCCCCAAGACCCAGGGCCACACAAAGGTGGTGTTTGAGCACCGGAGGGGGGCCCGGGCCGGCTTTACAAAGCAAACAGCAGAGCTCCATTGGATCCCCACGACTCCAGCTTCTTCCCTGCCTTTGTTTCCCTTTGCAGCAGTAAAACCTCCCAGCGCCCCCCAAACTTCCTATTTCCTGAGCATTCAGTTAGGAAACAACACATGAACGAACCCAGAAGGACAGCCCAGGATGCCATGGGAGAGGGCCAGCAGTCACTTCCAAAAGGGCCACCTCCTGACACCCAAAGGGCTTCAGCTACAGCCCTCAGAGACAACGCATGAGAGCATCTTTAGAGGGAGAACACATTTCCTGCTGTGCTCTGCTTCCCCGGCCGTGGGTTTGCAACCCAACGTGGGCTTGTTCCTATCTTCGGCAGCATCACAAGGGGAGAAAAATATAGGACAGACAAAGGGATGGATTCCAATGGAGCAGGCAGTGAGGCCAGGCTTGGAAAGAGCTCAGGCGTAAAAGCCCTGCTAAAAACACAGCTCATGCAGAGGCATTTAAAAAGAAAGAGGCAGCACAAAAAGGAAACCAAAACCATTCCAGTGGGGATTTTGGGTGACTCAGACACCAGCACCTGGAAACGGACTTTGGGAGCAAGGAGAAAAGGAGACAAAACTGCCCCTTGTGGGATAATGCAGGACAAGCGAGTCAGGGAAGCACAGAGCACTCCAAACACACTCACTTAAAGAGGGATCTTACTGCAAGGTCGGCTTGAGAGCACGAGCTGAGGAGCAAAAGCACTGGGAAGGGTGCAGCAGCTGACCAGGCCTTGCTCCGGAGCATGGAGATGCTGCTTTAACCCAGAGGTCCCAAGGATGCTGCAGGACGCCCACAAGGCACAATGGGGACCTGCACTGGATGTCCCAGCCTCCTGTCCAGCCTGGACAACCCACCTCTTCCCTGGGGAAGTGATTCCAGGGGCTGATGTTCTCAGTTGGGATCTCCCCAGGAGTAACTGGTACCCATCATCCCTCATCTTTTCCATGGGACTCCTTGTAAAAAGGGAGTCTCCACTGGCTTTATTGCCACCCTTTAGGCACTGGGACAGGGTAGGGTCTCCCATGAGCCTTGCTTTCTCCAGTCGCAGCTCTCTCAGCCTTTCCTCACTCAGTTTCCCAGCCCTTGGATCATCTTTGTGGCCCTTCTTCGGCCAGCCCACATCCATTGTTGTGGAGAAGGAACCCAACTGAACCCAGCATTCCAGGTAAGGCTGGGTGCCTTCCAAAGGGTTCATCTCCACTGACTCACATGGACTTGGAGGTGGTTCCAGGTGCTTATGAAAGTTAAGCCCTAAAGCTGTGCACCAGGTCTCCGGTTATTGCACAACGTTGCCAAACGAGTTCCTACCATGGCATCTACACGGTCCTTCCACTAAAAGCACTGTTCCTATTGTCCAATTCCCACATCCCAAATAGAATTCCTAAGCACAGCTCCTTAAATGCACTCTGGTCCAGTCCAAAGCACGTGGTAACAACAGGGAAAGGTAGGAGCCATCCTCACCATTGAGATGGATCCCATGCCAGAGGCTGCTTGCACCAGGGCCTGCAGCAGCAGAGGTGAGGAGCAGACTGCAGCACACGCTGCTCTCCCTGCAGGCGGGAAGGAGCTGGTGTCATCCACAGCAAAAAGCCAACACTTCCAAAAGCAAACCCGGATCCGTGGATGTGGAATCGCATCCCTGATCCCCCCACCCACCCTGTGCTTCCCAAGCCAAAACAAGGCTTTCTCTGGGTGGATTCTCCCAGGGAGGGATCAGCCCTTTCCAATAAATGGCAATGCCTGAGGAGATACCCAGGCTCCAGGCATGGATTCACCACCCCATCAGCAGGGAACCTGCCCCCAGCAAGGCATCAGAAAGCAAAGCGTTACCTGCAATGGGGAGCAGCTCCCAGGAAAGGGGCATCCCTGCAAACAACCTGAGCCCGTGCTGAAAACAAGCATCCAGCCTCGGAAAGATGCTCCACAAGGCAAGGGATGAGCAGCAGCCACTCACCCATCGCCTTATCCCTACACGGAGATGCTCTTCCCTTCTCCAACCTCTTTGTGAGTGGACTCCTGCCTGCTCGGAGGCTGGTTCTGAGCAGGGAGGCACCAGCAGGGTCAGGGCAGGTCACACCAGCACCTGGTTTAATTGAGCTCCTCGACTCATTAAGCTTCACTGTGCCCTTAACCCCTCTGTCCCCAGGTTGCTCCCTCACGTGTGAGCTCTGGCAGGCCAAGGCCAGGATCTACCCCACTTCTTTGCAAGGAAAACCTTGGCTCTGTGCTCCGGAAGAGCTCGAACCCATCCCAGGACACCAGTGAGGGGCTCTCATCCCTTTTGCTCCCAGCTTTGGGAAGCGCTGTGGAGCCAGCGGAGGGTTAACACCTCCCCACAGGGCTGCAAAGCTTCCCCATCTGCATCCCTTCCCCACCTCTCCCTCCTCAGGGCCGCCTGTGGCTGGGGACCACCCAACCGACCCCATGATTCTGTGACCTTAGAGATGTGTTTGCAAAGGGGCCCTAAACCAGGCCCTGGTTTGCACTGGCCTTACCTGCTCTGGGAGGCACGAGTTCCCCATGGGCTGCAGCTTGGGAATGTCACTGCTGTCACCGAGGATGGGGGGCTCTGCACCACACACGGCTCCATCCCCAGCTCTGGCTGCACATGGAGAAGCTCTGTTGGGGTTTCTCTTTGTGCTCTCCCACAACTCTCTGCTTGCCCTGCATTGCTTAAGCAGCACTGCTTAGCAACCTGACAGCACAAGGCAACCGGTTCCTCCCATTCGTTCCCACTCCTCCAAGTGGGAACCACAGGAGGCACCAGGTGCCTCTCACTCACTGGCACCCTCGGAGATGGAGCCAGGGTTATGGCCCAGCAGCTCCACGCTGTGATGTGGGGAGGCACAAGCCCCCATCCAAATGCCATGGATCTCATCTGTGCTTCCCCAACCAACACTTCTGCTCTGGAGCAGCATCCTCACTGGAGCAAAGGAGAGGCAATTACAGAGCCTTTTAAGCTGCTCACCCCAAGTCCCCAGAGGGAAGCAGGTGAGGCTCTGATGTGCATTGCACAAGAGATACACATCTGGGTGTTTGATTTCAGAACCCTCCCTCCCCTCCCTCTGTGGTTTCTTTAACAGGAATGGCAAAGCAACCCTGGGGAGCTGCAGGGCACCGGCATTCCCAGCACAGATCCACCCCGGCACGGCCTAAGCACATGGAGAACAGCAAAGCACTAAGGATGAGGCAGAGCTCTTCTTGCTCCACAGCTTGGAAACGCAGCACCTCCCTGCCTGCCTTGGGCTGAGAGCAGGATGGGGCAGGCCCAGGGCGAGCAGGGAGGCTGTGGAGGAGCTGGGAGCAGGGCAGAGGAGCAAAGCGGGGCAGAGGAAAGCCCGAGACGGGCCTGGGTCAGTGCCTGCGAAGGGAGCCCTGGAGCACAGCGGGCACGGAGCAAATCCCAGCCAGGCAAGAACCGGCTCCAAGGAGAGGCAACCCCAGAGGGGCTTTGGCTCTGCTGGACAAACCTGCCCTGCACAGCGCAGGGGAAAGAGGAGCCCATTTCCCTCTCCTCGCTCGGGTACCACCCAGCACTAAAGCCGGCTCCAGGGCAGCTTCAGAGGAGCGCGGGAGGTCCTGCTCTGGGATAACTCTGGGATAGCAGCAGGGCAGCAGGAGCTCACCTGAGCTGGAAAGAGCCCGCGGGTGCCAAACACCAGCCTGAGGCCCCTGGCAGAGCGGTGCCCAGCCCGGCTCCCTCCATGGCTGCCAAAGGTTGGGAATTGGCCGGGACACTGCTGCCCCTGGCAGCGCCTGTGCGAGGTGGGGGCTCTCCATGCTGCCAAAGGACTCTGATGGAGCTGCTCCTGTGCCTCCTGGCCCCCTTGCACTGTCACTGCTGAGGGAGCTGAATGGATGCACAGGGTGCCCCATCCCTGGCAGTGCTCAAGGCCAGGTTGGACACAGGGGCTTGGAGCAAGCTCCTCCAGTGGAAGGGGACCCTGCCCATGGCAGGGGTTGGAGCTTTAAGGTCCCTTCAACCCAAACCACTCAGGGTTCTGTGAGCATCCCCAAGTATCCCAGATGAAGAAGCAGGCAGCTGGGAGTCTGTTGCTCAGGGACCGCTCTCCCCTGCAGGACACCAATGGGCTGCAAGGAGCTGCATTCCCCGCAGCAGCAAACGTCTCTGGGGACTTTATGAAGACCAAAATACACACTTAAACACTTCAGCCCTCTTCCACCTACGCCATGGGGCAGCTGTTGCTGCTATGGCACATGTGGCTTACAACTAGGAGTTAATTGAGATCCAATCCAAGAGAGGGTGCTGGCTTTGTCACAGTGCAGCAGAGCTGTGACAGCCGGGTTGAAGCTGCTTTGGGAACAGGGAACAGGACAGCTCAGAGCCAGCCTGCCTGGGGCTGTGGTAAGGGCTCACCAGAGACCACACTGTGCTTACAGTGGCTACTGGTGCCTCAACAAGTGGGTTTAGAGCCAGCCCAGGCAGTCACACCTCCAGAGAGCATCCCACACAGAGCGTGTGGGGCCAGCTCACAGGGCCCTCGAGAACACAAACACCAGGTTTCCCAGCCCAGCATCCCCTGTGTGGTCTCCCAAAGGTGACTGGTCCCACACACGGAACCCCCCAGGCGCTGCTGTGGCATCCTCACAGGGATGCGAGTGCGGTGCCTGAGCACCCATAAACCATCCCTGCTGTTCCAGGCACAGCATGGAGGCCGCATCCTGCTCCTGCAGCACCTGAACCACCCCAGGGGAAGCATCTTTTAACGTTTAATGCAGAAAGGGAGTTTGCAAGAGAAAGAGAACCCCAAAGTCCCTTGTGAACCTCTTCCAGAGTGAGTCCAGGAGGTTCCTGCAAACCAGTCAAGCCAGTCCCTGTCTGCAGTGCTCCACAGGGTCCTGAGAGCTGGGAAAGGGAATTCTGGGGTTCAGGACTAAAACAACTTGAATCCTCAAAGGTAGAAAAGGTGATGGCTGCCGCTGGCATCCCTTTGGATACAGGCTTCCATTTGCTGGCATCCATTTGGATAGAGGCTTCCATCGTGGGAGGAATGCTTCTGGCAGGGCCATAGTGTGCAGATGCTGCTGCAATAGGAGCCGTGTGAGGTCTTCTGTCCTCACTGGGGCTCTGCAGGTAACCCAATCCCCAAGGGATTCCTTGGAGGCTGTGCTGGAGGAAGGCCTCAGGCCCCATGGAGCTGCAGAGGAGCAGACCCGCAGGCTGCCTGGGAGCAGTCCCCAGCAGCTTCCCACTCTGGTGTTCCTTTTGGCACCAGAGGAGCCTCGCACCCTGTGATAGGAAACAAAGTGTGGTGACAAAGGTGCCAGCCTTCTGCCCAATACATTGAGCCAAGGGAGGAATCGTGCTCCAGCCACCTCTCGGGTTTGATGGTGGCAGTGATTTCAGGCCAGGTATTGCCAAGAGGCCCATTTTGCAGCCCCTTAGGAAAAGGGATTTTCTCTGCTGTACCCCGGGGGCCGGGCACAGAATTCCTCTGCTCTGGAAGAACCGCGAGTGTCCGAGCCCGGACGACGCCTCCCAGCGCACGGCAAGGAGTCACGGTTGACGAACGAGCCCCCAGGCCCAGCGATGGAGGGGGGGTGCTGCTTGGGCAGCGCAGCCCGCAGCTGCCCCGACTCGCAGCCACTTACCCCGGGCCGCAGCTCCCGTCCGTGAGCGCTGACAGCGCGGGGCTCCCGGCAGCGACGGGAAAGCCTCAGGTCGCGGAGCTCCTCGGGTCCAGCCCCGTGGGAGGGGTGCGCACGGCACGGACCCACGCGTTAGAGCTCGTCCCGGAGGACAACGGGAGGCTCCGCTCCTGGAGCCGGGAACCGGAGCCGGGAACCGGAGCCGGGAACCGGAGCCGGGAACCGGAGCCGGGAACCGGAGCTGGACCCAACCCCACGCCCGCCGGAGGAGCGCTGAGGCCACGCCCCCTTGAGGAACGCGGACCACGCCCCTCTCCGCCGCGGTGGTGGCGCCACCCAGCGGCGCACACGCGCACACACACACACAGTCATGGACCCATGGAAGAGTCAATTCCCATTCAAAGACCTTTTAATGCCTTTTCCATACAAATCCCGACCATCCCGGCTCCTTCCCGCACTGCAGACAAAATAATTTCCTCTACCGAATAAATAAGACGTGAACGTCGCGCAGACAGGCGGTGATCTCGCACAGCAACCCCACATCCATGCACACATCCCTCCCCAAGGCAGGGACACACAGCAGCCTTGCGTTCAAATGACACTCTCCATCCTTGCTCCTGCTCCTCGTCAAACAATCACAACCCACATCTCGCACAAGGAGAGGCACTGCATGATTCACTGGGAGAAGAGAGCAGAATCACAGACTCACGGAACAGCCTGGCTTGGAAGGGACCTTCTAAGCTCAGCCAGTTCCAACCCCCTGCAATGAGCAGGAGCATCTTTGACTGCATCAGTTGCCCAGAACTACATCCAGCCTGGCCTCCAGTACCTCAAGTGCATTCAACCACCCCTCTGGGCAACCTCGTGCACCTACCACCTGCAATGAGAAGCTCGTGAGGAGCTTGTACCTATACCCACAAGTGATGGAGCAGAATCAAACCCCAGAGAGGTTCCATCAGTAACAGCACACAAGGGATGTGCTCACCTGCACTAGGACGTGCCCAAGTCCCCTGTGTGATACACGTGTCCTCAGCAGAAGCCAGGAAGGACAAATCTAAGTTTCTCTGGAGCTGCTGCTTTATCACTTAGGGTCTGTAATGAAACACCCAAGGCCTTTAGCATCAAACCCATGAACCTGCAGCTTGGGGTGGAAGTTCTCTTTAGGCACTTAAACAAATGGCTCCAAAAGCACTTCAGCATTGCAGCAGCCTCCATGGGCCATGTTCCCCAGTTTTACACAATGTCCAGCACTCAGGTAGGGACCTGCTGGGAAACTCCTGCCTCTGAGGCCACTGATCACCAGGAGCACTTCTCCAGCCCACCTTTGGCATTAACATTTTGCCTTAAAGACTTATTCCTGCAGTGGATGGTGACCAGGGAAGGAAGGACAGACAAAACACCCTTTTCCGTAGGTGGTTAAGCAGCTGCCAAATCCATCCCCAAGAGCTGCAGTTCAGCACGCAGACCTTGTTGTGGGGAAGGGAGCCATATAATTTGAGAAGAAATAAACCCAAACCAGTGACCCTTTACGGGAAAGAAGTGCTTAAAAAGCTTGGGAGAAACCCAGGCAAGACCATCTGCAGACAGCAGGAGAGTAGCTCTGCTTCCACGCCAGGGAGGAAGGCAAATATAGCAACACTTTGCCCTTCAGCAGGACCTCACAAGGGCCCCTCGCTGCCCACACAACAGCAGTCACAGACACTGGGTTTAGAGCAGCCAAAGCTCTACACCAGTTAAGGGCTGTCGAGCTTCCCCTGCACACTCACAGCCTCCTACAGACCAGGGGATGCTTTTCCTCTGCTGCAGAGAGGCTTTGGACAAGGGCCTGTAGGGACAGGCCAAGGGGAATGGCTTGAACCTGCCAGAACAGGGGAGATTGAGATGGGATCTGAGGCAGAAGCTGTTCCCTGTGAGGGTGCTGAGGCGCTGGCACAGGGTGATGGCCCAGAGAAGCTGTGGCTGCCCCATCCCTGGCAGTGCTCAAGGCCAGGTTGGACACAGGGGCTTGGAGCAAGCTGCTCTATGGAAGGGGTCCCTGCCATGGCAGGGGTTGGAGCTGGAGGAGCTTTAAGGTCCCTTCAACCCAAACCATTTGGTGACTGTGAGCTGAGTTGGGACCGTTTCAAAGTCCAAGAGCTGTGGGCCAGGCCCCTGACTCCTATTGGTGGTCTCTGAGTGGCTGAGCCATTGTGCTCGGGACCTACTGCAGCAGCGACTGCTGCCAAATGCAACTGTCTGACAGCAGCAAATCCCTGCAGCTTCCTCAGGAGAGCTCTTCCTGCTCCCTCTCACTGGAAACCTTCCAGGGAGAGATCCTCCTTGTGATGTGGCAGCATCGTTGAGGGGCCAGGTCTGGATCTGTTAAGGGTGAGAGCAGGCAGGAGCTCTGAGCACTGGGGAGAGGGCAGAGTGACTGAGGAAAGCTAAATGGAACCATTAAAGCAAAGAGATTAAGAAGCCCTTTCCATCTGCTGCCAGCTGGTACATAGGTAACAGATAAGTCACCTTTTGGAACTGGTCCTAATGAAACTTCACCTTGTTTTCCTGAAACAAGACATAGTCGCTTTTCTCCTGATGGTTTCTCCCAGGCAGAGCAGAGCAGAGCAGAGCAGAGCAGAGCAGAGCAGAGCAGAGCAGAGGTGGGATGGAAGCGTGTGTGCACACACGGCCATACCTTAGCCACCCATCCTATGTTTTTCCCCAAGGAAATCTCCTCCCAGTGTCCTATTTGCAGAAGTATTGCTCAAGAGGTTGAGTAGAGGCGCAAGAAGCTGGGAAGAGGGCACAGCCCTAACTGGAGAACAGGAGAGCAAATGATTCCTTCCCTCCCTCTCCGTTGCCTCTCCTGCTTAGAAAATGACCCGTTATTACAGGAAAAAAACCATTTCCTTCCCTCCCCCTCCGGATAAGCCCTTTGGTGCTGGCTGTGCAGAGCTGTCTTTTGATAAAGGCACCTTCGGAAAGCACTGGTGGCCCAAAGCACAATGCCCCAGTGCCTCCTATTTACACCTGAGATTAGCGCTGCTGCATCTCTCCTGCCCTCAGCCCTGGGGCGACAGCAGCAGCATGGGGAGAGCAGGAACCACACGAGGCTTTGCAGCATTGGCCCCGTGAACACACACACACACACACACACACACACACAGAGACAGGACTCATCTGGCCACGTGCTGCCCGTGTGCCTTCACCTCACACCGCGTACTTGGCCATGTCACTCTTGTCGAAGACAACTTTGGTTGCAAAGTAAATGGCTACAAGGCCGAAAGCAGCAGCTGACACCATGTAGGCAGTCACTGACTGTGTAAACTGGACAATGGAGCCCATGAAGAGGGAGGGGACAACCTGAGAGAGGAGGAAGGCACTGTCCAAAATAGCCAGGTCCAGGCAGATCCCTCGGCTGGGAGCCACCGAGTCCGGTTCTGCCACCATCATCCTGAGGGAGACGTCGCAGGAGGAGCTGACGCACAGAGCTGAGCTGGCAGCCGGGGCCGGCGAGGAGGAGGAGGAGGAGGAAGAGGAGGAGAAGAGGCTCCCAGTGTGTCCATTCTGGTAAGGCAGCTTCTGGCTGGGCAGCAGGCCTTTGGAGAAGGGTTTCTTGTCCAAGCGAGCTGCAGCTTCCTCCTCTTTGCTCTTGTATTTATGCAAGAACACCTAAGGGAAACAAGGAGGCGCATGAGGGGGTGCTGAGCCCAGCAAGTGAGGAGGGACCCTGTTCTTTGCACGAGACAGAGCCACGCTGTGCTGTGTGTGCTGGGTCAGGCTCTCAGAGGAGCGGAGAGCACACAGCATTCTGAGATGGGATCTCCAAGTGAGATGGGCTCCAGGAGCCATCCTGATGGTCCCCAGGAGCCAGCCCAGCTCTTGCTGCCTGCCACAGGGTAGGAAGCAGCCCTGCCTCCCGCTGCCCTCTGCAGCTGATCCCTACCTGTTTCTCATGGTGGTACAGCGATGCCAGCGTGTACGGCAGGATCTGGAGTGCCGAGAAGGTGAAGCCTGTCAGAGCAGCCGAGGTGGTGACAACGGTGATGCTGTGCGAGAGGCACATGACGACGGCCGCCCCGGGGAAGAAGACCACGCTGCTCAGGTACACCGCGCGCGCCCCGAAGCGCATCACCAGCCGGTCCATGATTGTCGAGAAGAGGATGGATGTGATGCACTGCAGGAAGAGGCCCAAACTGCCCATGCGGACCCCTGCAGGGAAGCAGAGGTGGTGAGGCTGCACCCAGGCTTCACCCCACACATCCCAGGCTTGCAGCAGCCACGCTGCAGCTCCCACCCTCCACCAGCAGCAAGGATTTCCCACCCATGCTCCTGGGCACCCCAGTCGAACCAGAGGGGCAACAGGAGATAGGAATCCAAACGGCATCCTTGTCTTTGGAAGCTGTTTGCACCTTCCTATTCTTAAGCCAGCATTTGTCACCTGCTCATGAACCAGGATCTGTTGTTATCTGATGCCAAAACCAGCAACAGAATGAAAGGAACAAGGAATTGTGCTTAAGCCAAGGTAAAGTATACAACATGCTCTGAATGACTGCAGTATCCGGTAGCAATCCGGACCTTACCCTTTGCAAAGCTCTATCAGATTTCAGGGAATTAAAACCATTAACTCTTTGGAGCAAGGATCATTACTCAACATATGTTCCTGTGACAGCCAGCACAATGGAGCCCTGACCTGCCGGGAGCTATACAGTGCAAGTGTTAAATAATAATTAAGCTCCGTCTAAGTTAAACAGACACTGAGCACAAAGAGGCAGTGTAGTGCAGAGCTCAGAGGCAGCGAGTGGAAAAATCAGAGGGCAAGATGTACAGCTGGAGGAGGAGGAGGGCCAGGAAGGTGCCTCCAAGAATAAAAGACTTAGATCCGGGAGAGGAGAAGGGCCAGGAGCCAGCCAAGGCTCTGCCAGCACACAGCAGCCAACACAGGACAGCAGGCAACAGGAGCAAGCAGGTAACGTGCTGCAGTGAGAGTATGCCATGATGTGGACGTGGCAGCTGCAGACTCCAGTGGTGAGCACTACCAGAAAGCACTGGAGAAAGGGGTGAGAAGTGGGGAAGCTGCCTGAGGGCTCCCCAGATAGAGATGTGAGATGGGAATCTCACAGCAGAACAACTGCACGGTTGTTGTGCATTACCAGCAGAGCTGAGCCCATCCCAGCTCCCACTGTCCCTGGAACAGATGCTGCAGCCTCGGAGCAGCTGCTTCACTTCTCACCTTCCTCGTAGTGGCGTCTGGCATCCGTGCCTGGCTTGGCCCTGGGGACACCGTGGTACAGCCCTTCCCCAACGAAGTCCGTGTAGAACAGCATGAAAGTCATGAGCGCCATCCAGCTGCAGAGCTCGGCCACGAACAGGCGCCGGATGACCTTGGGGATGCGGCAGTAGAGGCTGTGGAGCCGCGGCACCAGCGTGCAGAGGTTCCGCAGCGCCTGCACCGTGTGCCTGGCCCGCAGGAGACACGAGCTCCTGGAGACGGGGCAAGGGCAGCAGGCAGGGGCTGAGGGTTTAGGGGGAGCATCCTTCAGGGCCGGGCCATCCAGAGCAGCTGCCTGGGTGGATGCCTCCTCTGTCACAAAGAGCGTGGCCAGCACACAGCCGAGGAAGATGATGGCGAGGAGGCTGAAGAGGCAGGTCTCCTGCCCCCCCAGGTACGGGGCCAGAAAGCTGCCACCCCAGTCTATGGCTGGAAGCAGGTAGCCAATGCAGCCCCCCAGGCTGATCATGAAGGCATACATGGAGAAGGCCTGGCGGCAGTCGTCTGGCTCCTGGAAGAGGTCTGAGAGCAGAGCCTCCAGCGGGGTGAAGCAGACCTGGCCACAGAAGTCCAGTAAGCCGATGCCCAGGATGAGGAAGGCGATCTCCAGAGGACGAGGGTTGAGGGCAAACAGGCTGGCCAGGCTGCTGGCGTGTGGGATAAGGAAGAGGCTGAGCAGGACTCCCAGGCAGAGCATCCAGATGAAAGGTCTCCTCCGGCCATAGCTGCTGTGCCAGTGGTCACTGGCGGATCCTATCAGTGGGACAAAAACCAAGCCAAGGACAGGTCCTATCCCTGGAAAAGACAACGGGGTGGTGTTAACGCCTGGAGCACACTGCTCTGTATGCACTGCAAAGAAATAGCCTGGAGCGATTCAGGAACTCAGCGTGCTCCACTGGGACACAGCCCCCTCCTCCAGAAACAGGCTGCCCTGGATGTGAGAGTAGACACCCCTCAGGAGAAGCCCCCATGCCCTTATTTGCCCTCCAGACTCAAAGGGAAAAGAGGCACTTCAAAGGTGAGAGAAAAGCTGCCTACCCAAAACCATGGTCATGAACTTCTCCTCCACTCCCACTTCCAGCAGCAGCGGAGGCACGTAGGTTATCCCTGCAGCCAGGCAGACCTCCAGGCCGAACGTCAGGGAGTTGACCAGCAGAAGCTGGGTCTTGCTGTTGTGGAAGAGCATGCTGACCCCGGCTGCCTGCCCCGTGCTGACCCCGGCTGCCTGCCCCGTGCTGGCCCCGGCTGCCTGCCCCTTGCTGGCCCCGGCTGCCTGCCCCGTGCTGGCCCCGGCTGCCTGCCCTGTGCTGGCCCACAGCCCTAGTGCCAGTGAGCTGCTGTGCTGCGGCTGCGGCACAGCCAGGGATGCCCCACAGGCCAGGTCTGGAGCTCCCCTGCCTGCTCTGCTGCACAGATGCTGCCTCCCATCTTTAGCAAGGGGGAATGAAGTTGTCTTTTCCTCTTCCTCTTTGTGCAAGATGTGGCCCCAGCGATGCCGAGTCCAGGCGTGGGCAGGCGCGGATCCCAGTCCAGGCTTCCCCTTCTGCTCACATGCTGCGGTCTGTAAGGAGAGAGAGCTTGTTAGACACAGCGGGGTCCAGAGCAGGGGAAAGGGCTAAAACCAAGCACCATGCAACACGTCACCGCTGAAAGGGACAGTCACACAGGAGGGCGATGAGAGGACATCTGTGAGAGCAGCGGGATTAAGAGACACAACCGCAGCAGCGCCGGGTCCTCTCCAAGGGCTTGTGACAAGCGTCAGTCATGGTTTCGGAAATGCAAGTCTGCCTTTGGGCCAAGGGAGGCCTGATGTCCGGCCTCACCTCACACAGGGGCAGCTGCAGCACACGAACAAAGGATTTCGGGTCCCCTCTCCCAGTGAAATCAATTAGGAGCCCCTTCAAGGCTGCAGTCACACAGGGTCATCCCCAGAGCCCCATGGCGCTGCCTAATGACAGGGCATCATCCGCACTGCTCCGCGGGCTCCCGGGGGAGCAGTTTCACCCAAATCCCATCTCCAGCCCAAGACAGGGCACAGGGAACAGATGGTGCCTCCATGGAGTTTCACAAACAAACCTGACCCACTTTAGCCTCATCTAACAGTGAACAGCAATTACCTTACTCATTAGGCTGAGTCATTTACTTGCCCTGTAACATGCTCCAGCCTTCTGCAGAGGGGAGAGGCCACAGAGCAGGACAGGGGCTAAGCAGCTAAGGCAGGAGTAAGCGGATGCCTCTTTGTAACCTGTTAGGACCCTGCCACGATGTCAGTCCCCAGCATCCAATCCACCCAAGTGCTGTCTTGCTAAAAGCACCTCCTGGTCTGTGGTTATGCTAGGGAAGGTCGGGTGGGTTAGCAAGACATGAAGCTCCTTCACAGCCCCTGATTCCAGAGTAAACCAAATCCCTGCCTAGTTCTCAGGATTCGTGTTCCCACTTAGCACAGAAGCCTCAGCCTCCTGTGCCTCCACGGTGCTTTGGGTCCTGTGGATGGAGGAGGCTTGAACGCCGGTGAGAATCCAGTTGTGCAGCCTGGTGCCCCTCCAACTTCTTTGCCTTCATTGCAGGGGAGAGGAATGGGAACAGGGAACATCCCCAACACTCCCCCTCCTCAGCAGTGGCTGAACCAGTGGTGCTGGACCACAGCCGTGCCACAGCTACACTGGGCAGAGAGAAAACCTCAAATGAACACCAAACGTGGTGCCAGTGAGAGTTCCCTAACCTCACAGATGCATTTGATGCCATCACTGCACAAGTGAGCAGACAGGGACAGCTGGGACAGCTTCTGCAGTCTCACTTCATCATCACAGAATCACCTCTTCAAATAAGCCCCATGGAGATGAGTGGGTGAGGATGTGTGGTGATGAGGTCCCTACAGAGGTGCAAGCATCACTCCCTGCCTCTTGCTGCTGCGGAGGGGAGGCACCTCCTGAGCTCAGGAGCTGATGGGCTGCCAATGACAGGCAAAAAGGACTGATCATTTCCCTTCCCAACAGCTTAGACCCCAACCGGCACAACTGATACCTCCTTTTAACAAGTGTGAACATTCAAATGACTTGCCCAAGGTCAAACAGCAAGGGAAGGCAGGCAGGAACAGCAACAGTTTTCCTTTCATCACCAGACATGGCTTCAAAGGCATGCTCGGAGCCCCCAGACGTGCTCAGCCTCACTTCAGATGCACTCTATCTGCAAGGGCTGGGGGCAGCAATCACCGTCCTCAGATGTGGCCACACACAGGATGCTCAGCCCTGCTCACGGATGATGGGTCCCCAGCTGGCTCACAGCCCCGCGATAGGAATTCAAGCTCCAGCAGCACAAGCCTTGGTGCTGTTGGCTAAAGGAAGCCAACTCCCAAGCCAGAATGAACCGAGCCATCATCGCTTTAAGATAGACCTGGGAAGGAGGTGTAATGTCCCCTGACTGCTGCAGTCCAGGCTCTTGGAGGACTTAGAGAGGGGGCTTATCCCTCCTTATCCTAATAGAAGATGTCTTATACATGCACGGAGGATTTCTTATCAGTAGGGAAGACCTGTCTCTTCCCCCTCCACACCCTGACAGGGCTTTAAGGACCAAAGAAATCCCTGTGTATCCAGAAGCAATACTCACGTACAGTCAGAGATGAGAAGCTGCCACCAGCAACCAGACTGCAGCTGCAGGTGAGCCCTTTCCTGTTTAAACTGCATTTGGTGCCAATCCCCGTCAGTGCCTCGGGTTTCACTTTGCCCACAGACACAGGGGATGCGCTGGCTCGGCCGGGCGGGCCAGGGAGGACGGGGCCAGAGGGATGGGAGGGCAGGAGCCGGGACTCACCTGCTCCTGCGGGCAGCGTGCGCCGGGGGCTCCTCGAGCGGGTCCCGCAGCCCTCGGGAGCAGCTCCCGGAGCGCCGGGCGCGGAGCTGGGACCCGGCAGGTACAGCCCGGGCCGCCTTTCAGGGCCCTCCCCGGCGGGGTGTGAGCACCGCGGCCACGCCTGCCCTGGGCAAACACGGGCACCGGCGCGGCGATGTGGCAGTGCCAGAGCGCTGGGGCTGCGCTCGGGCTTAGCGCACGGGCCGGTGTTTGCTGGTTACAGATGGGCCGTTCCCTGCGGCTTTGCCTCTTAAGTAAGAGCAAGGACTTGGTTTAAACCTCCCCTCTCTTCCAAGACGATTCCTCCGGCAGGCTCTGGGCTGGTTTGGTTCTGGAGCTCTATGAGCTTTGTCTGGATGTGGAAGGAATCAGCCACCGCGTCCCAGGGCGGGGGGTCCCGGTCTAACAGCAGCATTTACATCTCCCACACAAGGGAGCTGCCAACAGCCTGCCCAGCCCGGTGGGATTCGGTATCTTGTGATGGGGAGGCCCTTCCACAGTCAGACAGGCCCAAGAGAGGCAGGACAAGAGGCACTTCTTCCCCCCCCGGCCTCAGTTTCCCCCAATTTCTATAACAGGGACAATAGAGAGCACGGTGCCAAGCCCCTTGCCACGGATCCTCCCCAAAAGGGACACAGAGCGCTCCTGTGAAGGGCTCCTGCACACAGAGCAGAAGGGAGCCACATGGGGGGCTCCTTCACAGCTGCTCCCCGAGCTGTCGTGCCATGGGGACATCGCCTGCTGCTGAGCTGATGACGCCTTCCCTGGCCGATCCCGAGGGGAGGTAAAGCATCTTTAAACAGCGCGGTTTGAAACATGAAAACCAAGCTTCTCCTGTCCTTCCTCTGCAGAGAAACCACAGAGCAAGGCCGAGGGGCTGGTTCAGCTGGCAGCAGGTAGCAGGCGGGTCCTGGGCCAGGAGCACAGCAGCAGGATGCGGACAAAGGCAGAGAGGAGCCCGGAGGAGAGGGCTCTGCTCCCCACCTGCACACAGGAGCCTCTCCAGCGAGGGCAGCCAAAGCAGAAAGCACCGCACCGCCTGCATTCCCGGCACGTCCTGCTCCTCTGCTCTCATCCAAGGGCAGGAGGAAGCAATGACTCCACAAAAGCCTCTTCCTTAGGAAAGGAAAAGGAAAAGGCTTAGCTTTTAGGAGAAGCTGGTCCTGGCTGGTGCAGGAGATGGTGGGGATGTGGAGGGCTGCAGCCCAGCACTTCTCAGGTGATACAGGCCCACATCACCACAGGCTGGGTGCAGAAGCCTATCCCCCCTCGGGCAACAGAGGGAAGGGAGGGCCAAGGGTATTGCCAGCCTTTGGCTTTCCATTCATAACCACAACGGTCCATTTCCAACCTTCCAAGAGGCTCTTTCTGAGTGTTATTAATTCCCTGCTCCCTGGAAGCCCTTTGGAAGAAAGGGTGGGAGAGAGCACAAGAGCAAGTGCTTAGGGAAGGGCTGTTCATCCAGTGCCAGATCCTTTCACAGCTATCAGTGTCCATTCACTGCAGCTGAATGGGAAATACACCATGGAGAATAGCTCTGGCAGGCCCGGCGGGATGAAATGGAGCCCTCACCTGACCTCTCCTGACCCTCTCTCCTTCCCCCTCCCTTCCCAAATCTCCTTGACCCCATTCCCAGTGCGGGGAGAGGGGAGTGCTCATTAAGCAGGGATGGGAGACGGGCGATTGAGTCCCTCTGAATTAACTCCGCACTTCCTTTGAGCTCCATTCTGTCAGCTGGGCTTAGGGGAAGAGCAACAGCAGCAGCGGGTGGGAATGCCCTGGATGGGAGCAAGGCAGACCCAGCTCGGTTCAAAGGGATGCCGTTGACTTTGGCAGGTGGGTTCTTTCCTGCCACGCTGCAATGTTTCACTGCAGCACCTTCAATGCCACCATCAGCCTTGGAGGCTGACCAGCCCTCACCATGAGCAGGGCTGGTTCCCATCTGCAGAAGCTTTGGGAAGAGTTAGTGCCAGGTTCCTTCAGGTAAAGCTGTAGCTGTGAGGGCAAGGGGCTGTTGAGTGTTTTCGGTGCTGCCTTAGCTCTGGTGTCAGCCTGGTTGACCAGCAGCAGAGAGGACTCAGTTTGAGCCTCCTGCTCCTCACAAACAGGAAACTGTCTCTGTCCTTGCTGGTGAGGGCAATGGCTTGAACCTGCCCAAAGAGGGGAGCCTGAGCTGAGCTCTGAGGCAGAAGCTGTTCCCTGGGAGGGTGCTGAGGCGCTGGCACAGGGTGATGGCCCAGAGAAGCTGTGGCTGCCCCATCCCTGGCAGTGCTCAAGGCCAGGTTGGACACAGGGGCTTGGAGCAAGCTGCTCTATGGAAGGGATCCCTGCCCAGGGCAGGGGCTGGAACTGGGTGAGCTTTAAGGTCCCTTCCAACCCAACCCATTCCATGAGTCTCTGACTGGGGCTGCTCGTGCAGTGGTGGGACGGACTCGCAGTGTTCCACCTCCTCAGGACTGGCACAAATTCCCCAAAGCAAACAAGCCTCACGCACTCCCAATCACACACAATGCAACCAAAGCAGCAGCACTTGCAGCTTCTGCTCTCAGGGGCCTCACTTCTGGTCACCCTTTCCCGTGCCAGCGTCAGGTCTGCTACAAACAACCCCAGACAGGCTTGGCTGCCTCTCCAACAGGGCTCTGTTTGGCTCCTGCAGCCCCAGCCTTTTGCTTTCATTCATGAGAGGAGCCCCTGCTTCCGAGCAGGAGGGGAAGTGAGACACGACCTGGTCCTGCTTTCCACTTGTGCTCATTTGGGCTTGAGCCCATCGCCGTGGCGTTCGGGCTGGTGCAAGCCTTGAGCCCACCCCTGGCGCTGGGGCTGAGCCACCCTCGTCCCCCCCTCCTCTCGTTATTAGTTTTAGCAGAAGAGCACAAGTGTAAATTGAACTGGAAAGGGGGAACCCCCCCGCAGGTGCCCCCTTCTGCAGCCTGCTCCTGGGCACAGATTCCATCCCCATGGCCAGGGGCTGTATTTATGTGGCAGTGTGTAACCCCCCCCCCAGCTGCCTTTTCTCTGCCCAAGCCGGGGCTCCTGTGCTCTGTCCCCTCCAACCGGCCCACAAAGGGGATTAGGGAGAGCCCGCAGAGTAATCCATCCCATTAGCCCTGGCCTGCGGGGCTGTCCTCTTGGCAAGGGGGGGAGAGAGCCCTCCAAAGGCTTTTAAAGGCGCTGGAATTACACTTGAGCCTGAAACCCTCCACCCAGCTGCTGCAGCCCCCAACAATGGGCTGGTTGTAAAGGGAATACAGGGAGGAGAGGAAAAAGAGCTGGATGCTGCTAAACAGGGCAGCGGCCTCCCCAGGGCTGAAACACTGAGAGGTGGCTCAGACCGCCCCATTACATCCATTCCTGCGTGTTCCCTGCAGAGCCAGGCCCTGGGATGTGTTTCAGAGACTCATGGAGTGGTTTGGGTTGAAGGGACCTCAAAGCTCCTCCAGCTCCAACCCCTGCCCTGGGCAGGGACCCCTTCCATAGAGCAGCTTGCTCCAAGCCCCTGTGTCCAACCTGGCCTTGAGCACTGCCAGGGCTGGGGCAGCCACAGCTTCTCTGGGCCATCACCCTGTGCCAGCGCCTCAGCACCCTCACAGGGAAGAGCTGAGCACCCGCAACAGTGACACCAACGCTGAGCTTTAAATCCCTTGGGCTGAGCAGGAGGAGAATGATTTCCCCATTTGGTAGAAGGGACGGGAGCTGCTTCACTGCTCACAGGACTGGGAAAATGGGAAGTGAAACTGGACCTTCTTGTTCCCCGCACACAGCTGCTGTGTAACGGCACATCTGACTCCTCGGCAAGCTAAGGTCATACTTGGGCTTCTCCTCCTCCAGCATGGTGCAGCTCCAAGGCAGCTCTAGGACTCCTGCCCCACCGTGCAGCTTCCTCATTCCCGGTTTACTTGGGAGGCTGTGGCAGTCATGGGGCCGGCTGAGTCTCAGGATCGGCATCAGCTGGGATGGTTGCAAAGCCGGAGCGAGGGCTCTGACACAGCACAGGAGGAGCTGCTGACTCCTAACACTAAATCTCACCTCTCTCTTTGGCAGCAGTCGCGTTTGCCAAGGCCTCTGCAGAGGAAAGAGGGAGAAGCCAAACCCCACACACGGCAGTCACGGAACCAGGTCAGAAAAGCCCTTTCCCAGACAGCAACAGGCACAGGCTCAGTCCCTTTGGCTTCAAGTTTTAGGAGCGTGACCGCGTGCTCTTCCTCAAAGGCTGTCCTTTGGCTCCCGGGCACACACACAAGTAATGAGCTCCTTTGTAATCCCATGGCGGTTGGGCCATTTCCTCATGGTCATTTTCTGGTCCGCAAGCGCCGTTCTTTGTGTCCCTGCCGGCGCAGTCTGATGCTGACATCTCCTGAGCGAGGCCTCTGACCTCCCGTGGCAGGTGGGGGGTTCCTCCCGCTCTGTTCTCTGCCTCTCAAATGAGGTCCTGGCTTTGCCGGAGGCTCACAAAGAGCCTGTGCAGGGAGAGGAGCAGCCCCAAGGCGGGCATGAGGACAGAGCCCATCACGCACGCCAGAGCCTGGGAGGGCCATGGCTGGGATGCTCTGGCACGAGATCCTGCAGCTGCTCCCATCGGAGCGGGGATGGATGTGGGGCAGGCACCACCCGTGGTGGAAGCGTTCAGAGGGGAAGGGAATAAGGAAACCTCACGGAGCTTTGGACTCCTGTTCCACCTCCCGCAGCCAGCACGGGGCTCTGTGCCAATGCAGGAGGCTGCCAGGGAGGCATCTGCTGCCACAGCAGCCCCGCTGCCAAAGGGACGGGTGAGGAGCACGTGTGCATTGCCATAACAGGGTTCCTCTGGGTGCTTTAAGGTCAAAGACCACACATCAGAGTCCTGAGAACTTGTCACAACAGCAGCTTTATGTGCCCACGGGAGCAAAACCTGCACCAGCTCCAACTCCTGCCTGCAGCAAGTGACTTCCCTGTGCCCATGAGGGCCCTCAGATCACTGCTGGAGCTAGGGCAGTCTTCTCCTTATCAGGCCAGACCAGTCATGAGGCTGGCTCTGAAAACAGGAGGTTCTATGATGTTCCTTCTGCCTGATGTTGTCTGGGTAACTGCAAAGATAAGGAGCGATCAGATTTTAGTTTCAAACAGACAAGTTCCATTGGAAGCTCTCTGTGGGAAACTCAAAGCCTTTTCCTCTCCCCATTCTACCAGTTTCATGTGCTAGAGGCCCTGGACATGCCAGGGCTTTACATTAAGCTGCAGCCACTCTCACAAACCCCACAGCAGCATCCAGCATCTCGAGGGGAGAGTTTGCCACTGTTCAACAGCCAAGGCTCAAAGCTGCCCTTTCCCCAGGAGGGGGATGCAGCCCCTGTGCCTCCTTAGGGACAGGAACCCTACTTCTGCTTTGAGCCTGGAAAGGATCTGTCCTAAGCCAGGAGCTCTCCCGTGCCTGAGCATGGGGTTCAAGTTCAAAGAGCGCTCACTGAAAACCGCAGAGGGTGAATGGCACCTTGTGCACTGCGGACCGGAGCAGAGGCAGGATCCCCTCCACACCGGGCTCTCTCCTGCCTCTATTTACTGGAGCAAAGTTCAGTGAGCTCCAAATGAAGCAGAAAGACCTTGGCTACATCCACAGCATGCTCCAGGCTGCTGTGGGCAGGCAGCCAGGGCACAGCACTGGCTCTGCCCAGTCAGAGCTGGGGCAGGGCTTGTCCCCAGCACGGTGCTGGACCATTCTGGCTGTGCATCAGCCCCAGTCACAGCAGCGCTGCCTGCCCTGCCCAAAGGGCTCGGGCACTGCTATCAGCCTTGGCCACAGGCAGTGATGAATGGGGCAGCACAACTGCAGACTGTGCTCCCACAGATCCAAGGTGAAAGAGGCCCTGGTCATCTTCCCCCCGGCTGCTGGGGCCTGCTCCCAACAGCACATCTCCAGTGCTTTGTCCAGCCTGGATGGATGGATCTGGAGCACTGGGGCTGCAAGAACTTGCCCTGAAACAATATCCATGGGCTAAGAGATTTAATAGCTGAGAAGCGCCCCCGTCCTTCCTTTCCTCCCTCCCCCTCCAGCTCTTCCCTATGTAATTCCACCCTTCTCACGGGCAGACCCCTCTCCAGACTACATCCAGCCACTCTCCTGGACCTGCCACCCCTCCAGGCCCATTCACTGCTCAGTCAGCCTTGGCTATAGCACAGCAGCCTTTTGTTGTAGCACTGCTCCAGCTGCTCCCATGGCCCCGCACACACAGGAGCCGTTTGTCACAGCCATTCCCAAATCCACCTCTGGAGTCCAACAGCAACAGTACCCGCACAAAGGCCTCCCCTGTCACAGCACCAGCGGTACCTGGTACACAGGCTGAAGCCACTGGCATCTCCTTGCTCCTTTGTGCTCCATCTCTTTGTATTTAGGAGCTGCCTCTCGCCACAGACCTGAGAGGAAGCTCCCTCTGTGAGCAGAACAATCCTCCATTCTCTTTGCACAGCCATAAGCAATGGGAATGTTTTCCAGAAGCCAGCCCATGGTAATGCAGTGATAACCACAGCACTAACAGAGGATGCTCAGCATCAACAGGGGCAGCTCAGGGCTTGTAGAGCGCCAAAATGCTTTGGGTACCCTGCCTCCAAGCAGAAGATCCCAACAGAAGTGGCACTACAAGGCCTGGGAGCAGCAGAACATCCTGGATCAGCAGCAGATGCTGCTCATCACTCCCAGACAGAGCACTGCTGGTGGCAAAGGCACAAAAGCACTAGCAGAGAACTCCTGTGCAGGTTCCAGAGTAAGGTAAAGGCTTTGGTCTCTGTGCAGAGAACACAATGAGCACACTTGGAGCCCCGCAAAGCTAACCAAAGAACCAGTTCTGCCCCATTGCTTCCAGAAGCAGGCAACTGGGGGGAGATGGCAGAGTAGTGTTAGATCTGGGGGTGATCTTTGCAGGTCAGATCCCAGCAGGAATTGCTCCTCATGGCTGGCACAGCAAGCCTGATCCGCAGATCTCACTGCATGCACCATTTCACGGGAAGCCCTAACCCATAAATCTGCAGCACGATTTAGATGTTATCCACAACTCTGTGCACACAATTCCTGGGGCTGGCTCTAGCCTGCTCCTGCCAGAGCATTCACATCCTGGGAGTGCTGGGAGCTCGCATGGATTCACTCACTGCACTCATTCTATTTGCCTCCTTCCTGAAGCCCCAGCTCCTGGAGACAAAGCCCCCAGAGAGCTCCAGCTCCCAACAACAGGAAGGGGGGGAAATCCCTGCTCCCTGGGTGAGGAGCCCCGACCCTCACAACCCCCAGCAGTGCCCATCCTTTTGTCAAACCAACCTCCTTACCTTGCCAGGGGCCATCCTGGCACCTCCTGAGTGTTCCCAACCTGGCACCCGGGAGACCTCCCCTGGGAGTCCCTGTCAGCCAAACAAGGCTTCCCTGGCTGCAAGACAAGGCCAGGTCCTCCAGAGCTGGCCTAGCAGCACGTACAGCAAAGAAAAGCAACTGAGAGCCCCCCGTCGAGCACCTGCTTGTTGCTGCGTGTGTTCCAGCCGCCCTCCAGCACGGAGACAAAGAAGCCATTGGGGCCACATTCCTCCATCCCGGTTCTTATTTTGCCAGACAATATTCCCGGGGCTCTGTTTCTCCTCTTCTGCAGGCTGGCAAAACCTTAAACTAATATTTGGGAACTGCAAGAGGAGCTGACATTTTAGGGTATGAAAACAAGGCGGAAGGGCCCCAGTTTGAGGACCTCCAAGGAACAGCGTGCGTACACATCATCATAATGAAGTGGGGACTGTGTGGCTCCACTGGGCTGTTTTCTGAACAAGCAACTCAAAGCGGAGTTGGTGGCCACATCAGCAGCTTCTACAGCTCTGCCGAACAAGCTCACACTCAGGTTCCTCCAGCAGCACAAGAAAGAGAACAGGTTTCAAGGGATGCATGGACTCAGTCAGTCCCAGATACAATGCAAGCAGCAGGACACACAAATCAAAGCTAACCCTGTGCTGTGCTCTCTTCCTAGCCTTCAGTTGTGCTGAGTGCAAGATTGCCTTCATGTTGTGCAGCTCCATGCTTACAGGCAGTCCATGGGCACAAACATTGCTTGACTGCCTTGCAGAGCCTGCTTTAATGTTTTCCTCCCATTCTGTAGAGGGAAGGATCCCTCCATGAGGGGCTCTGTTCCTGCCTTAGCTGAGCCCTGGCGCTCCTGCTTTCACACAGGGACGGGATGTCTGATAGGAAGCATTCAGAAACCAAGCCTACATTGAGAAGAGTTGACAGCAGCTCACAAGCTCCTCATGGGCTCAAACGAAACCAGGGGAAGGTCAGGTTGGAGATAAGGCAGAAGCTCTTCCCTGGGAGGGTGCTGAGGCGCTGGCACAGGGTGATGGCCCAGAGAGGCTGTGGCTGCCCCATCCCTGGCAGTGCTCAAGGCTCTTTGGTTTCTGCATATCCCTCTGTGTATCCTCTACTGCCTACTTCTATTGAGGTACAAGGCTCCACAGCTACTGTTACCTGGTCCCCCCACCATTACCTTCAGTGCTGTCTGCCATCCTTTGCTTCTGCTCTCTTATAGCCTTGAATCCATCACAAACTCCACAACTTTCACCCTATGGGTCAAGCGTTTTCCCTTGATGTTGCCTTAGCCAAGATGAAGCCATAACAACAATCACATTAAAGAAAACCCAAACCAGTCAACTGCCAAAACAAGACACTCCTTGGATGAAGGGCTCCCTTCATCCCCTTAAAGGATAAACACAAACAGAGGTTACTCACGCTGCTTGTAGCTCATCTGAAAGCTCTGCAATCCCACTGTGACCCCAGTGGTATAAGCCTTGTTTAGAGGTTGCAGATTTTGCCCTGTCACTTCATCACGCAATGGATTTGATGCTTCTCAGACCAGCCCAGTGATTGCAGCATCTCACGCTATGGATGTAGCATTACAAAGCTGACTTCGCAAAGATGCTGCCTGTGAAGCTTGTCCCGAGGACACTGTGCTATCTGTTATATTACAGTGATGATCAGCCAGCAGCCTGCAAGATGCTCACAGATAACGTTACTGTTACCTCCAGGCAGCTTCTACCCAAAGCCACGTGGCTTGGGCCTTCTGGCAGCAGCTCAGTGTTGGGAAACACCTGAGGTTCAGGTGCTCCAACTGGAACCTCTTCAAGAGAGCAAGACACTCGCAGAGGACGCTGCACATGTAAGAAGCTGCAGGGGCAGACACCCACCAGCAGACAGCACAGGGAAAATCCACCTACATTGCACCTAAAATCCACCTAGATCTCCCACTGAATCCCAAGGGTGGTTTATGGCCCTGAAATACAGGGATTTACCTCCCTTTCCCTTGTAAAGCTCTCAGTTACTTGGCTATTAACTCTGGAGTTTCTAGATACCCATATCCAGTTTCTAAGCCTCTTTTCAAATCCCACAACCACAAACTTCCACAGGGTTTTGGAGGAATAAGCTCCAGAGTTTAAGGCACTGCCAGGAAAGCCAGCACGGAGCTGGCAATTCCTGGCCCCACCACCACTCCCCATGGAGTGGAAGAGTGGTAGCAGCTACGGATGCGGGAAGAAAGCCCAGGTAGCCTCACACATTAAAAAGGGTGAGGTGAGTAACAGAAAGCGTTCAAAGGCTGGCGCGTGCTCTCCAGGACCGGCTGCATGACTCCAAGCCAGGTCATTTGGGTGCTTTTGGAGTCCTTCCTCCAGCTCTGTTTCGATGCATTTCCAGTTACTCTCATGCTACATGTGCAGACGCTGTGCTCTTGGACGCACATCCAGAGCCAGCCCAGTGTGAGAAGAGGACATGGTTTGAACCTGGTCACTTGCTCCGCGTTGCTCATGAGCCTGACAGATCAAGATGAGGACCAGGGAAACTGCTCCTGACACGTTTCCCTTCCAACTTTTAGCTTCCTTTAAAACACCAGCATGAACATCAAGCACCTTGCCAAGCCTGGCCATCACCACTGTTCGTTTATTCCAGCGCTTTTCTCTGCCTCCTAAAGCCGTCATCTGGGGGATGACAAATTAACCTTCCCGTTTATGTCTATCATAAACAACCGAGGCGTTTTCCCACCACAGCCCCCAGTGATGACACAGAGTCAGCCACGTTGCAACACTCAGGTACCACTTTGAAGCCAACAGCCTCCCGCTGCAGCTGAAGGCGAGCGGCACATCAACCTGGGGGCAAACCTAAGCGGAGCGCGCAGTTCGGGGCAGTGAAACCCTCCCGGTGTCAGCCGCACGGACCCACTGCCCTGTCTGTCCCTGGCGAGCCCACGCTCGCACCGCGCCGCCTGAGCCCCGCTCCCGCTCCGCAACCCTGAGGACGAACTTGGTCGCAGCAGTCACGTCTGTAACAATGCGAGGCAGGGGAAGCGCTCACGCCGCATCCCCGCGCAGCCCTCCCCACCTGCGGATGCTGCCGGTGCGCGGCGGCCCCGCAGCAGCATCAGCGGGACCCGCACGGGCGCTGCAGCCGCCTCGCCCCCCCCCACCCTGAGCCGCGCTCTCCTCCCGGCTGCGAGCGCAAGCGCTGCCCTGGGCTCCCCCCGCCGCAGCCGCATCCCCGCCCGGGCCCGGCCCCGCCGCTGCCGCTGCCCCCGGCCCTACCTCGGCTCCGCGCCTCCGCCGCCGGTTCAATGGGGAGGTTCGGGCCCGGCAGGGAGCATGCGCTGGCCCTGCCGCCCCCCCGAGCCGAGCCGAGCCGAGCCGAGCCAAGGGAGCGGGGCTGGAGCCGGGGGCAGCCCGCGCCCCGCTGCCGCCAGCCCCGCCGGTCCCAGCCCTCCAGCGCAAGTAACGGGCTCTGCAGCCCGGCCGCTGCCTTCCGCCCTCCCTCCTCTGCGGGAGAGGTCCCCGGGTCCTGGCCGTGCTCTCCGCGGGCTTGGCTAACGCGTTAATGACTGGTAATTGCTCGCTGTATGCAAATGGACTGCCGAGCTCTGGGAAGCTTGTGACCTGCCCCTGGACATCCTCCATGGGAGATGAAATCACATGCGTGCGTGTGCTCATAGAGCCAGCTCCGGCCATCAGCCCAGTATCAAACTTGCCCACAGTTGTGACTGCAGAAGTGAATGCCCCCATTCATCCACAGCCCTCGAGATGAGAGCCCTGAGGAAGCCTTCCTTAAACATCTGCATCAACAAGGAGCTGGGTCTGTGTGTGAGCAGGGAGGAGAAGCGAGACAAGACTGTGGCCGATAAAAGCAGCTGTTCTGCAGCGAAGCTTGCCCTGGTCCCTCAGCTGATGGCTCATCAGACACTCCAACTGGTTGAGACCATTGAATGATTTAGCCCCATGCTTTGCAATGCACTCACCCGGCCCTCCCGGAGCTGCAGCAGCATCCCAAAGCCCTCATTTCTTTTCTGCCTTCACGGGGTCCCTCCTTTGCGCCACTTTGTACCTCTCAAGGTCAAAAATCCCATTTCCACGATGCGTTTCAGCTGGGATCAGCAGGATAAGTCTTGTTTTCACTGCGAGGCAGCTGTTCCCTCCCAGAGGTTGCTGGAAGGACTCCCCCTGCATAGGAAAAGCAGAGGAGCACCTGCATGTGTTGTCACTTGGAGTGATGGGAACTCGCTTCCCGACAAGGAGAAATGACACCGCTGTTTCCTGGAAAAAGGATACTCATGAGAGCTGGGTTTGGCCCTGCAGAGGCAGCCATGAGCTCGCTGAAAGACAGAACAAAGCCCAGACCGGACACAGCAACAGGCACTGAAGAGCGGGGCCAGGACCGGGCAAGCGGCAGGGCCCAAGTCTGGGTGTGCAGAAGTGCCCCTGTTTTCTGGTCAGGGACATTCCCAAGTGATTCAAGAGCCATTAGTGCCGTGCCCCTCGGTAGGTGCATTCCCCAGCGCTGTGCTTAGACCAGCAGCATGAACTGGACTTTCCTATCCCCTATCCCCGGCTCTGACTCACGGGTGCTCTTGCTGCAGGCACAAGCAGCCAGTTTTAAACCAGCAGTTGCAGGCAGTGGCGATGGATGCTCCTGGAGGGTCACTAAGAGGAGGCTCCGCTCCTCTCCCTGGACACACTTCAATGGGCCAGAGCTCCGGAAGTCGTGGAATGGTTTCGGATGAGACCTGAAAGCTCCTCCAGCTCCAACCTTCCAGGATGCTCCAAGCCCCTGTGTCCAACCTGGCCTTGAGCACTGCCAGGGATGGGGCAGCCACAGCTTCTCTGGGCCATCACCCTGTGCCAGCGCCTCAGCACCCTCACAGGGAACAGCTTCTGCCTCAGAGCTCAGCTCAGGCTCCCCTCGGGCAGGTTCAAGCCATTCCCCTTGGCCTGGCCCTACAGGCCCTTGTCCCAAGCCCCTCTCCAGGTTCCCTGCAGCCCCTTTAGGCCCTGGAGCTGCTTTCAGGTCTCCCCTATGAAAAGGGCACTATAAAAGTTAGGTGTTCCTCAAATATTTCAGTATTTGAGCATAGATTTTAATACTCAATTTTTCCCTTTCCTCAAGCAGTGATAACAATATTTACACACCCTGCCAAGCACTTGGCAACTTGTTGATAAAGGCTCCAGGTGGTGCAGTGAGTCTTCAGTGCAGTGATCTCTTCAAATTCCAGCCACTCTCTTCCTCCACGGAAAGAAAGCAGTGCTGGGCTCTCGCTGCAGGGGGGCACAGCCCCAGCTCCTCGCTCTTCATCTCACCAAGAGCTTCCAGCCCGGGTCCTCTGTCCTTCCACACCTTTACACCTCTCACACCTACCAGTGACAGCTGAGCAAGACCAAAAGACAAGGCCTTTCCTGAGCCTTCCTGGGTGCTCCTGTAACTCATCCGCTGGCCAGCCAGGGGCTTCTGAGCACCGTTATACATGCGGCTGTTGTGGAGCCATCGTGGGTATCTAACGGGATTAACTTATCAAAGCAGAGAATAGAGTCAACTGCCATCCCAGCTGCTCGCACCCGATTAGACCAGAGGATAGATTTGTCCTCATCTTGTCTAGATCTCACGTACCCAGCCAAGAGGAGCTCATGGGATGGGCGAAAGTATTGACGGGGCTGGCCCCGGGGCACGTAGCAAATTGAACAAGGAGCCAGAGAGCAAGAGACCATCTCAGCTGTGACAGCTCAGCCTCTTCTGCTGAGGATGCACAACCTCCATCTCCCCTGCAGAGCCTTCACGCTCTGCACAGGGCTTTCTTGGGTGATTTAACCCTGACAGCCACAACAGCCCCGGACCGGCCAAAGGGAGCTTGAAGCCTATTTTGTGCCTGATGACAGAAACCTCAGGTCCTGTGCTTGGTTGCTGAGTCACAACACAAACCTTCCAGTCTCTGCCAGCAGAGAAAGGAAAGCCATGGCCAGCACCCACCCAGGGAGGTTCCGAGGCACTGTTTACACAGCGCTCCCATACCGAGGTGGGAAAGCCCAGAGAAAGGCAAAGCAGAAACGTACTTGGGTGGTGCTTGGCGCTGCTGCCTCAAGAACAAATTCATGCTGGATACCTGGGGCTTTCAGAAGGCTCCTTCTTGACAAGCCAACAGCTCCAGACTTCTCGTGCCACGAGCCCAAAGATGGGCTTTGTGTAACGTGTGTCCAATGCACCTTGGAAGAGAAAAAGCCACTAGAAGAAACACAAGCAGCCTCCGGCTGCGTAGGGTGTTTATACTGGAGGCAGCCGGAGCAGGCGGCTGCTTTGGGGCTTATCTTCTCTCTCTGTCTAAACAGGAAATGTCTTTTTGTCTCCAGCGTTTCAGGAGAAGCCACCAGACTGAAACGTTCGGAACGTGGGGTGCTAAACCCGAGCCCATCACCCCTGCCGAGCCCCAGCCGGGCTGGCTGGGAGGCAGAGCAGCAGGGACGGCTGGGAGCCCGAGGAGAGCGGCACCGCAGGGCACCCGGGTCCTCCAACACAGCAAGGAGGCAGATCTAGGGTAGAAGTGGGGCTGTGGGTGCAAACCTGCCACAGTCAGCACCCAGGAGGGAGAATGAGGGGCAGGGGAGCTGCAGAAACTGCAGGAGCTGCATTTGCCATTGCAATGGGGGTTCCTTGTAGAGGTGTCACTGAGGAACATGAACCCGTGCTCTTGCTTCCTCTCCAACAGCAAACACCCTACGGGTTTACTGCCTCCTACGAACGGTGCAAGAAGCTGCTTTTCTCCGTGTCAGACTGCAGGGGGGATGCTGCAGCAGCGCTACACTGCTTGGCATGGTTTGAGCTCCCCCAGTTCTGCCATGAGTTTCATGATAGTCTCGAAGTCGTGGATCCAGTGAGATGGGGCTTTCTGTTGTTGTTTTCTGGTTCCTCTTGAACAGATCCATTTCCACATCTTTTGGTTGCGGAGTAAGGCCTGGAAACGTGGTTGGCCCCGGCCTGCCAAACCCAAAGGCAATTCATCCGGTTTTCTTTCATTTGAAGCCTCCACACTTAAACAATCTCCTGGGCTTTAGAGACACCGCAAAGCCCATCTCAAAGTGGAAGAGTGGATTTGGTCCGAGCTTGTCTTGTTTGGCCGGGAGATGGGGTCCCTGTGTAGCACTTGCTGGATTCCAAGGCCTTTGCAGCCAAGCAAACAAAGTTGCTCCCTCGTCAGAATCCTTATTGATACTGGGATGGCTCCCACTGGTTGCTGTTGAGCGTCACCATTCCTGTCCCCGCAGGCAACGCAGGAGGAAAGAAGCTGGCCCTGCAATGTGTGTGAGCGCTGGAAAGCCGGGTTTGGAACAGGGCACAGCTGCTCTATTTACAGAGTGCAGGACAAGCATTTTCGCATTGCCCCCGCTGTTCCCTGGGCTGCGTTCCCAACCTCTGCCTCTTCCAGCTCCTTTCCCCATGCACAGCATCACGGGCTCAGTTGCCTTCTCACCTTTCAGGAGCTCCGAGCTGTGCCACCGGCCAAGGAAGCTGTGGCTGCCCCTCACCCTGCCAGGGGAACACTGCAGGGCATCCCTGTATGGATGGACAGGGAGAAGCAGCAGCAGAGAATCCACACTAAGGGGAGGTTCAGGAGGAACTGAACAGCTCCACTCAATGCTTTTGGCACGGTCAGCTCTGGTGTGCAGGTAAGGCTGAACCTGCCCCTGGAGGGAGGAAGCCCTGCACTGCTCTGGTCCCCAGCCCCAGAGCAGCCACGCTCCAGCTCTCTGAACCCCTCCTACCCTGAACTTTAATCCTCAGCACTGCACACCCCAGTGAGCTCCTGAACCCTCTGCACCCCGAGGAGAGCCAGGCACCACCTCGGGAGGCCACCTGGAAGGACAAGGATCACTCTGCACCACCTTATTGTGCAACCTACCACACATCTCTGCTACCACCTGCCTCTCCTCCCCTAACACATCACCCCTGAGCCCTCAGCCGCTTCCTGAGGCAGGGACAGCAACAGCCTGATAGATGCCAGGTTGGGAAAGGTCCCACTGTCCTCAGCTGTAGCTCTAGCATTAGGGAACTGCCCACATCCTGCCCACTTCTAACCCTTAACCCAAAGGGGTTCCATTTCACTGCAGCCAGAATCACCACCATGGGCAAAGCAGCCAACTCCGGTGTCAGTTTACCATTTCCAGCTCCCACGATAAGATTTGGGGGTTTTCCTTCTGAAACAGCCTCTTCTGATTCAAAGGTGGGTAGAGAAAGCTGCCTCTGATGGAGCTTGTTCCCACCCTGCACGTTTGCTACCTGCAACTTCAAGCTACTCTCTGCCTTGACACCCTTTAGTTCTGGCTAAGCTAGAGACAAAGCAATGGCATTTCTTTCTGATTCGGGTGCCAAGGAAACTGTCAGCTCCCATTCAGTCTCCATCTCATTCCCTGCAACACAGTTGCTCAGTCGCTTGCAAATGATGCACCCCATGAGCCATCCACTCGATTTCCCAGCCCAGCTTCAGCGACCAGCGCGGCTGCAGGATGGGGTGGGTAAGGGATGAAACCAGAGGCCCTGGTATGCAGGAGGCTCCCGACCTTCACTGAACAATAACCTCCTGATCCCAGCCCCTCTTGAGCAAGGACACCCAGATGAAAAGCAGGTCTTGCTGCTTCTTGCATCTGATTGCTTTAGTAAAATCCTACTTGTTTGCAAAGGGACGTTAGAAGTTCCCCATCCTTGATAAAGCAGAGCCTAAACAATGAGAATGCTGCCTTTCTGCAGGCAGTACTAATGCCACAGCACTCAGCTCACACTGGACCTGTCCCAAGGTTTGTTCTGACAGTGCCCTTGGCTTTTCTGCCACGCTCACCTTTTTTACTTCCCATCCCACATAGGCACAACTCCTCCCATGCACATCCTTCTGCACCAGCAAGCCCTGCTGCTGCCATGGCAGTGCTCAGCTTTGCCAGAGGGGGTTGTGCAGATCTTGAAGTCAACTCTTTCAGAGTAATGCTTTGGCTCCATCGCAGTCTGAACTGTTCCTGCAGGTGTCCTGAGAGGAGACAAAGAAGTGGGCACAGGCCTAGATTTGAGCGCAGGAAGAGATAGGACAGATGGAACTAAAACAAACATGAAGAAGGCAAGCTCCTCTTGCACCCCAGGAACAGTCAGGGATGTGGTCCCAGTACCCGCTTGTACTGGGCCCACTGTAGGCAAGGATATATGTCTGAACACACACTTGAGACCAGACTCCATCCATAAGGTGAGGAACTGGGCATTGGCCTGGATACCACCAGGGACTTCCAGGCAGGTTTGCTCCTGCAGCTCAGCTGTTAGGAGCGGTATTAGAGGCAGCAGAGAACTGCCACAATTCATCACTGGTGAATGAAGCAGGAAACCTGGAGCAGAAAACAACCAGAAAGTGCTTACGGAAAGTGCCCGTCCGTGTTTGCTGAGGAGGGGATTTCTTGTCCAACCAGTTCATCCGGAGCCATTGATCTGTGGCACCTCCAAAGGCTAAAACTGCCCCTTCTCTGGGGGACCCCATTGATGGGCAGATGTTTGCTGGAGGCAAACAAGGCGCAGCCTGTTTACAGCGCGCAGTGCAAACACTCCCCAGCCTGTTTACTCTGCAGTACTTGCACTGCACAGGCAGGAAGTGGCTGCAGAAGACAGAGACCCAAACTGTGCTCCTTTCCAAGGCACTGCTTGGGAGCAGCTGCCAGAGAGACGGGATCTTTATGGGATGATTATAGACTCATGGAATGGTTTGTGTTGGAAGGGGCCTTAAAGCTCATCCAGTTCCAGCCCCTGCCATAGCGAGGGACACCTTCCACTACAGCAGCTTGCTCCAAGCCCCATCCAGCCTGGCTTTCAATGATGAATCCTGCTTTAGAGGAGGTGATGGGAAAGAATGAGGCCATACACCTGCCTGCAAAGAGACAAGGAAGTGATCCTGTAGGACTGGGAGAAGCTCCATTTTAGTTCATTCATTAAAAAACCCCAAAGCAACAAAAGGGATCATCAAAAGGGGATAAGAAGAGAGTTTTCCATTCAAATCTCACAGTGGTGTAACAGGGCAAACACTACTTCATTTGCTTACTATCATCCCAGGTTTCTGTGTCTTCACAGGTCCTTCTCGCCCTTTAACCCCTCTAAAAGCTATTTCCCTGTGTCCCACTTCTCGTTGCTAGTCCCAGCTGGGAGGCAGGAAAGAGGCATCAGCTCCTTTGCTTCTGCTATTCCCAAACAAATAGAGCATGGTAGTGATGAATGTGCATTGATAACCGTAATTAATTCACCCCTCATCAGCCTCTCTTCTCAAAGCCCAGGGTTGGCTTTGACCTGAATGTTAAACTTGTTCCATGCTGACCCCTGCAGATACTATTGTTGACAATCCCATGTCATTCCCAGCCACAGCAGCTCAGGAGACTTCCTCAGGGGTCACTGCCATTCAACAGCTCATTACCAGAGGAAGAATTGCCTGGGCTCAACGCACACCAGCATCACTGGAGACCTTCCCCAGCAGTGACCCCAGACAGAGTCACCCCCTTGCTCCATATGGCAGGGTGAACGCTCAAACCTGATGTGATGAGCACTGTCACAATGGGACCAACTGCACACGACAACCTATTTATTTACCTTATGGAAGAGGGCTTAGGCCCCTCTGGAAGCAGAGCTCACAGTGTCTGTTCTCCCCTTCACACAGCACAGCCACCCAGCAGAGACCTGGTCAGTGAGAGGCAGAGTCCATGAATTGAGACCAGACTGAAGGCAAAAGGAGATGGGAAAAGCTGCTTTCCAAGTCCCTTAACGGGTATCAGAGATTGAAAGGTGCAAAACCAGTTTAAGGCGAATGAGGCGGAAGGAACCAGAGCCGCTTCCAAACGTGAGACCTTGGAGAAACGTGGCACCTGTTAGTTTAAAGGTGATGTCATGAGCTGTTTTCTGGGAGCAGGAAGAACTGTTTCAGACGCAGTCTCGCAGCTAGCACGGGAGGGAAATTAAAAGGGGAGAAAAAGCCAGTTTAGGGAACAAGAAATGAAGGCTCTATGTGATACATTGGATTTTACTCCAGCTATGCCTTCCCCTCATCCATCTCTCAGGAACTGAAGCAGAAACACAGCACATGCTTTACGAGACTACAAGAATATCCTCCATAGCAAACCTCCAGAAGACCCTTCCCCTAGAACCAGACAAACCTAAGCAGAGGGAGGCATTTTCCTTCCAAATGAGCACTGCCTTCATCTCGGAGAGCAGCGGCACGCGAGCTCTCACACGGAAACCACTGCCATCAACCCCCAGTGTCTGGAAACGTCCGTCATGAACGGAGCTAACAGACCCCACTGTTAAGGAAAGCCGCTATTGCTAATGGTAACCAAACCCTCGTACCCAGGCCAACTGCTTAAGGAAAAGATAGTGTGACAACAGGAAATGTATTGCTGCTGGAACTGTTATCTGCTCAAAACACAAATGTTATTCAACCTGAGAGACAAGAGATTATCGCAATAAAGCACCAGCATCGCTTCAAGCCACAGAACTCACAAGCAAATACAAAGCAAACCCTGGAATATAAACCAAACCTTATCATTTTGAGGGTAAACGAAATATGATTGAGGAGACAGAGGGGGAAACGGCTTTGGCTTTGTGCAAGATGGTTTTCATTGACTGTCCATCAAGACCCATTCACACACAGGGCAGTAAACTGCACCCATGGGTCAAGGCCAAGGGCTGAATTTGACCTTGAATTCAGCATTGATGAAGGAGCTATCTTTTACTGCTCTTTCCACCCAAGGGGGGATGAGTGCATTCCGAAGCTTGCCCACAGCAGGATAACAGCACTTGAACCTGACCTGTGTCTGTGGGAAGAGGCCGAAGCAGCGCAGCGCACACAACCCCATTTCCTGGTGTGCTGGAGACGTGTGCTCGCCAGGATGTGGTTCTGAACCAGCAAGCAACGCTCCCAGATCGAGCTCAAGCCTCTCTCCCACATCACACGTTAGAGGCGTTCAGTGCTTTCCAATGGGGGCACAGCCGACAGATGCCTTTCAGAGCTCCATTTACTCCTCACCCTGTACCCTCAGGACCCTGCACCCACCCTGCAGGAGCCTGGGTTATCACTGGTATCTCTCTAGATTTGATTTAGCATACAGTACAGTACATAGACCCCCAAATAGTGACAGAAGTAAGAAAACCCTGTCCACCTTGTGGTCTGCTGCATCAAAACTATACCTTAAAATATGCTTTTAAAGTACAGGGAATTAGCTGGGAAACAGCTTCATTTCCAGCATCTTTCCAGGTTTCCCTCAATGTGCAAAGTGGGAAGGAGCAGATCAGCAGCTCTTTGAATCAACTTTGTCCCATCTTCTTTGTATTTCAAGGCCACCTATAGAGCCAACACAAGCTGTAGTGCAGAAAACAGACCTAATCTCGACTTCCACCTTTGGACTTGGTTTTCACCCTACAACCAAATACTACCAAAAGAAACACAAACAGGATATTCCTGAGGCAAAATTGTGCTAGATTAGAACTTGACAGCTAGCATCCTTTGCCAAGGGAATCTTATCCCCCTGCTTTGGCAGCGCTTGCTGTAGCTACAAAACCCTGTGTGTATCCACTTCTTGGATGCGGAGCCATTAAAGCTGAACACAGGTTGTTTCTGGTATTAATTCCCTGTGAACACGACTACAAAGACAGAGGGAACTTTAACTTCTGCTGGCACAGCATCTGCCTACAGGACTCAGTACCTCCTCTGGCTGCATATACTATTAGGATGGCCAAAGACAGTGGGGAAGAAAGAGCCCAGCGTTGCATCAGATCTCAACATGAGTACTGCTTACTTGTGGGGACAACAGCAGCACCAACTGCGCTGAGTACTCAGGAACGCTAAGCCTGAAGCGGTGCAGCAGTACTTAAGATAACTCTGTAGCTGCTCCCAATAAAGAATCCATGCCACTGGTGCAATGTATGACTCCAGGTACCCCAGCAGGGAGGTAGGAATAGCTGTCAAGGTTAATTGCCTGGTATGTTTAGAAAGAGAGGAATGCCATAAGCTGTGCTATTAAACAACTGCATTCCAGAAGCCTGGAACATCATTGTTTTGGCAGCTTCCAACACGATGGACTAAAACAAGAGAGGCAGAGTCTGCAGCCAGGCACCAGCTGCCAGAGCCACTTGTTTGGGAAGGTCACAGGGGCCGTTTTACAGTGAGCCATCGGTACCTCAGCATCCAGGAGCAGCTTCACTCTAACCCTGGTGGAAACAAACGCTTCCTGGGGCTGATCCTGTTGAAGCGAGCCTGGAGGAGGCCACGGAGCTGCTGCAAGGGCTGGAGCAGCTCTGCTCTGGAGCCAGGCTGGGAGAGCTGGGCTGGGGCAGCCTGGACAAGAGAAGGCTCCTGAAGGGGAGACCTGAGAGCACCCCCAGTGCCTAAAGGGGCTGCAGGAAACCTGGAGAGGGGCTTGGGACAAGGGCCTGTAGGGCCAGGACAAGGGAATGGCTTGAACCTGCCCAAAGAGGGGAGACTGAGCTGAGCTCTGAGACAGAAGCTCTTCCCTGGGAGGGTGCTGAGGCGCTGGCACAGGGTGATGGCCCAGAGAAGCTGTGGCTGCCCCATCCCTGGCAGTGCTCAAGGCCAGGTTGGACACAGGGCTTGGAGCAAGCTGCTCTATGGAAGGGGTCCTGCCATGGCAAGGGTTGGAGCTGGAGGAGCTCAACCAGCCCCGGCCGCGGGGCTCCCCCTGCTGGCGCAGCGCGGGCAGAGCCGGGGCCCCGGCTGCGGGGACCCCCGGGCCAGGACCGGCCCCACGGCCCGCGGCGTCCTCTGAGACCCGGCAGGGAAGGAGGGGGAGGCTGCGCGCCTGCAGGCGCTGCCGGGCCATAGGCGGGCTGTGGATGGGCGAGGGAAAGGTCCTGCGGGCACGGGAAAGGCTTCATCCCTCCTCAGCGCTGCCGTCTGCAGTGGGGTCTGGAACAGGAAACAACTCACAAGCCTCTCCCAGCACACACCTGCAATGCCAAAGGTTGTGCTCCTTATGGCAAACACCACTTCATCCCTTACACCTTCCCAAGTCTGCCCCTCAACTCACAGGCACCACCGGGAAGGTCAGCACCGAACTCCTCTGTCCAAAACCTGATTGATGCTCCTCGGAACAGCACGCGAGCTCTGGGAAGGAATGAACCCCATGCGTTCTGATGTGTGTTTTTGTACCTGACACGTACAAAACCACTGCAGAAGACCCTTAAATAGCAGAAAAATTACACAAGTCATGTTTATGGGTTATAAAAGCCCTTTTATAAAGCCATTTTTAAACAAAACCAAAAAGTTTACAAAAGAAAATAAAAGATACAGAAGAATGAGTTGATTAATATATTCCAAAAAGGAGAAAAAATAAAAGAGGGGACACAATTCCAACATGCTGAACAATAAAGGGTTCTTTTTCTTTGTGGTTTCTTTTAATACAAAATACAAGCGAAGGATACACATACTTAAACCAGAGCTCAGGAGCAGGTATGCAGTCCTGGGAACCCTTTCAATAAAAGCAAAGCAGGGGGCTGGTTTGGGGTTTTTTTTTCTCTTTTTTTTCTTTCGTTGCAGGTACATACAGAGACTGGAATATGTAAAATTAAGTCGCACAAAAGACCATCACACAGTTCTACCAATGGAGGTTGCAGCTAGAAAGTCATGAACATGGTCACCAGGCATGTCCACTTGAACCCCTTTCCTTAGAATAATTCAAAATAAAACGGCTGCTTTTATCTTAAATAAAGCATTAATGTTACATTCAGACTTCACTGCGAGTACCATGCCGCAGGTCTCAGCATTGTCAAGGTATTGCAGGAAGCACCAGCCTGATGGGAACACCCCCTGCCAACGGCACCAGAAGGCTGCTTGCAGCAGCCCCTTCCTCTCTCTGCTACAAGGCACGAGCAGGGGGACTGCAAAGAGCCAAGCTCACCAGTGGATTGCAAATACTCAAGACAAACAGTCACTGCATCCCATCTAATGCTGCCTTGCTGACGGCCGGAGGCCCAAGGCCCTACCTGGAGTCTCTTGCTCTACCTCCCAAGCGATCGTTCAGGGTTTGCTGTGACACGATGTTCATGGTGCAAACAAAAACTTACGTAGCTCTTATTTACAATTTTATCCTGGAACAATTGCTTCTGCGGGGAAAGAAAAGTAAACCTCACAATCTGCAGAACACAAAGGGAAGGAGATGGCAGACGCTCCCATGCGCGCACTCACACCCGCGCACTCACACACAAAATACTTTGGGGGGCTTTTACACACATTAGTCTGGCTTAAGCTGATTTGAGTATTTTCTCCATCCCACCCACGACCCCTCCCAAAATATATATATAAAAAACCCTCGCCCCAATATACAAAGCATATGCACAATGGTGGTTGCAGTCACACTGAGCATGCTCCGGCGATGGACCCGCTCGCGGTGAGGGGGGCAGGCAGTCTAGAGTCAATCCCGATAGTGGTCGAGACACAAGAGTCAGCACGTGGCGAGAACTTGACTACACTTAAGAAACAGTTGTGGTTTGGTTTTAATAGAAAGAGTTCAATGAAAAGACATTCAAATGCCAGTCATCTACTGAGGTGGGAAGTCTAAAACAAGGATACACTTGATGTGGGGAGGTCTCGGAAGGACACTGTCATCTTTCAGAGCTCTGATGCTCCTCAAGAGTACTTAAACCAAAAGCCACCTTGGACAGTAAGAACAGAACAGTTAGTGTTGCTTACTATTGTCATGAGCAGAACTTGTATTTAAACCTCCCAAAACTGTAGGAAAATAGTCAAAGTTCAGGGAAAATTGTCTATTTGATCATATACATATAGAATATATAATTTCCACATATAGATGTGACCCACCCCCCCCACGCTAACATCTCCTATATGCCAGCAACTATTTTGTGACAGTGTCCCTTTAAACATCCATCTGCTTACATTTTCAGATCCTGCCTCCCCCAACAGATGAACATCCACTTCTCACCTATTAAACTCATGGATCAGTTTGTAGTTTTTAAGAACCATGTGTTCAACAATATGATCTGTTATAAAAATAAACACTTCACAAACAAATTACATAAAGCAAAGCACCAGTTTCTACAGCTCAAAAGCTTCCAGCATGTTACAGTTTACTTCCCTCCCTCCTTCACCTGGGTGCCTCAGTGTTTATTGTACCTTTGGGACCATCACCAGTGGAGGGGTAAAAAAAAAAAAAAAAAAAAAAAAAAAAAAAA